>QRDG01000299.1:1653157-1852217 GCA_012064385.1 Puccinellia tenuiflora | reverse complement strand
GACTCCACTTCGGAGCTCTCCGCACTCTCCGCTTCGGACTCAGAGGTCTCCTCTTCCTCGCCGGAGCTGGAGGGAACCTTGACCTTGCGGGTCTTGGCCTTGGTGGTTTGGGGCCCGACGTCATCTCGGCCTGCGATCCCAAGGGCGTTGCACTTTGGCATTTCTGCAAGGATCTCCGCCTTCTGTGAATCCTCGCACAGGGGCCGGACTCCCTCTGGCAGTTGGTAGTGCACGTTGGGAGGAAAGATCTTCATGACTTCGAAGACGGCATCGACGCCCATGTTGGTGTTCCGCAAGCGAGAAGGGTCTTGGGGACCCATAAAGTTCCAAGCCGGGTGAGGCCGTTTCTGCAAAGGGGCCAGGCGGTTGCATAAGGCGTGCGCAATGATAGCGGCCCCAGAAACCCCCTGCTCCCGCAGAAGTTTGAAGCGGGACACCGCCATCGAGAGGAGCACATCCTGCTGGCTCGGGCTCCTCCAGAGCTCTTGGCTCTCCGGGTGCTCCGTCGGCTCTTGAAGGTGCTGGAGGGCCTCCGGCACGACGACGAGGAACCAGCCGTTCCTCCACTCATCCCACTTGGATTTCACCACCATGTTGGGGTAGGATTGCTTGACATTCGGGCGGAAGCAGAATGTGACTCCACCCCCCAGCCAGCCTTCTTTCCCCACGCGGGGATAGAAGAAATGACGGAACAATGCCACGGAAGGCATCACCCCGACGAACGCCTCGCAGGCGTAGGCGAAGACGGACAGATCCAGGATGGCACCTGGAGTCAGATGCAGGAGCTTCAGATCGTACGCACGCAGGATCTCCAGAAGGAAGTCCGAGAATGGGGGGACAAGCCCCATCCGCACGAAGGTGTCAAAGACGGGGATCTGCGTGGCCTCTCTGGTCTCTGATGGCGGCAGAACCTCTGTCGCCGCGCGAGCCGGAGCATTCGCCCTCGCCTGGGACGCAACCGCCCCGAATCGAGCTTTCATCAGTTTCTCATGGTCGTCGGCGTAGATGCTCGGGAACAATGCCAGCGCCGGCGCATGTCCGCCATCTCAGCAGCGTGCTCCGACCTCTTCAGCGCTTTCCCGGATCTAGGAGGCTGCTGCCTCCTGACGAGCGAGGCGCCGGAGGGCTTCTTCTAGGCGCTTTTTGGTCTTGGCCATTGAGATGAAGATGTCCGCTGCTCGGTGTCGCGGCGGCGAGGAGAAGGAGTTCGCGGTGCGCTGTGAAGCGGAGGAAGACGAAGTGCGATTGGGCGGCGATTTGGGATTTCTACGATTGGGGAGAAGTAACGGCTACAGTTCCCTGGAACCGTGGCTTATAAGGCACACCGCGTCGGCCGTGGCCCACCGCTCCGGCCGGCGCAGGGATCGAGGAGGCGTTCCGTCCGGCATGCTTCCTCCCGTTGGATTCAAGACGAGCGTTGGCGATCCGCGTGGACCGCAACGTTCACCAAGGCAAAGAGCCCCGTGGGGCGCGTCTCCATGAAGCGCGGCCCTAGCGGATAACTCCAAGACAGTCAAGGCCTGACGTCGGGGCCCACTTTGACTCTTTTTGGTCATAGCCCCGGCAGCAGAAGGACGTAGCCGCCGGGACTATGCCCGGGGGCTACTATCGCAACAGTGGAACATGGGGTTCCCCTGATGCGGTCAAAGTGGGTCCACCGCCTGTGGGCCCACCAAGAAGGCAAGCAAGGCCACCATCTGCCCCATGGCGACAAGACAAGCACGACATCGACAACCACGACGAAGGACCAGGGACCCCCTGGGCCCCCTTCAACCCGGCAGACGTCGCGGTGGTCCCAGGGACCCCGATGCCCGGCAGGAAGCCAGGCTCACCCCCGGGAACCAACCTCCGGACACGCGAAGAAGACGGGCTTGCCAGCCCCGGCTGGAAGCTCCTAGAAGACTTGGGCGCCAAGAAGATGGAGGCGCCGCGGGGGACAGGGACGGAAAAGGTGTCAGCCTCTATCCGCCCGCCCTAGAAAAGGTGGGCGACCGCACCTAACCCCCTCCGAAGAATACTTGGACGAGAAGAAGCCACGTCACCCCCAAAGAAGAACCCGGAGGGGTTTTCCCGCCAAAACCCCTCCGCCGCCCAGAGGTGCACCTGTGGGATCCCCTTAGCCTATAAAAGGAGGATCAAGGCACCTGAGGGAGGGGGATTTCCAGAGGGGAGGGATTTCTAGAGAGGACGGATTCCCAGAGAGTCGGAGGCTAGGCTAGGTAGCGCACAAAGACAAAGAGTAGCATAGGCGAGAGGTGATCTCCTCCGGGTCAGGATCTGCTCGTCTTCAACCTCTAGCCGACACCTCCCGGGTTCGCACCGGCAACCACCTCTATAAAGCTACACCATGATATATACCACTAATCCAGACATGCAGGAGTAGGGCTGTTAGCCTCCGGGCGGCTGAACCTGGGTAAACTCCTTGTGTCTCTGCGGTGCTTGCTTGTACGTAAATCTCGGGCTTAGACGAAGTCCCCCCGGCGGAATACGTTTCTCAGCCTCCTTCGTGCCCCATACGGAACCTAAAAAGGGGTATCCTTTACTCCCGGTGTCCGTGATCCAAGACACAACGGTGGGAGAGGGGAAAATCTGGATGGCATGATCCAAAATTTAGTCAATCATTTAATAAAGTCGTTGTGTTATAGTTGATTATTTAATAAAAAATTGAGAGATAGACATGCAATCCTGTTCAATTAAGGACTTCTACTAAATTTTACTCCTTCATTCTTATTCGTGTCTTTATTTCATAAAAATAGTGAAAGTAACTTTGCTATTTGGGTAGTTAATCAATTTAGTTTGCACATTTGCATGCTTGTAGTTTTTGTTTTTCACATACGTGTTATATTAATATCAATAATCTGCACAACCATAAGATGATTTCATTTCATGCTATTGCCTATAAAGTCCAATGCTCAAGACTTTCTTTTTTCATTGTTCTATGGAAGGCATTTGGAATGTTCCTATATTGTGGAGTATATTGAAGTTATATGAAAAACTATTGGTGGAGTCTAGTGCTAGTGTGCTACATATTTGACTAGCAAATAGTGCAACATTTAAGCTAAATTCGTCAACAACAATGCAACTTTGCTAGTATTTGACTAGCAAACAATGCAACTTTGTTTAAATGTTTACAGTATTGTTTTATAATATTGATAAATCAATATTAATAACCGTACAAATGGATGATGAGTTGAGCTACATGCTATCATTTATCCAGTCTCATTCTCAAAAAAAAAAAAAAACATGGAAAACTATTAATGGTGTTCAGTGCCAGTGCACATTTTTGACAAGCAAACACTTCAACTTTGCTTCTTTGTGCTGCAAAATTTCCACCTGTTAATATCTGCTACAAGTTTGATAAGAAAGTAAAGCTTTACCTTTATCCATTTTCGAGAATAGCATACTAACTCCTGTTTTATACCATAATCTATGTTAGGTACCTCAAAGACTTTATAAACTAGATGAGCTTAAGCTGAATGGGATCGATACTTCTTCCTTTCTATCTCCGGAGGATCGGACGTTGGGATCAATTGAGAGAAATCTCCAAATTGCTGCTGCACTTCTTGGAGGGCTTTCTATTTCAGCTGCATTTGAGCTTTCTCAACTCCAAGCTCTGTTTCTCTTTGTAGGCCTACTATTTGCGTGGTCTGTTGATTTGGTGAGTTGGTATTTAGTTGACTACATCTGTTACATATATTGTTGCTGACTGGTTGTTGAACTGTTACTATTTGCATTCTTTTGTTATTTCAAAGCATATGCTGGGGCCATGCATGCTTTGACCTTTGAGGCTACATTGTTGCATTTTTACTACAATCTTTAATTATCTGTATTGATCTCTTAAAGGAGAAATCAGCTATCTATGGTAGTGGATAGATATAGCTCTGCTGTACTGGTCCTTTCATCCTGCTGCTTCTTTGGTACCAGATACAGATTAGCTTGAGTTTTTATGCAATCTCGAACTAAGTCAACCCAGTACTTTGCATGCCACCATCATATGTAATAAGTGACTACAGGCATCGTGATGCACAGGCCGGGGGTAATAAAGCTTCTGTTTTGTAAAAAAAATACATGTCCAACTTTGTAGCTTCCTACTCTGTTTCTTGTAAAAGTGTGTTTTTTTTATTCAGCAAAGTTTAGACGTATTTGCAGCCATTTAACGTAATCTTACGATCACTTGGAAAAAATTTGCTTGAACTTACATGGCTACACCTCAGCTTTTCAGATATATTTGAATGGAGGGGCTAAAAATTTGGTTCTCGACACACTTGGTCACAGTCTCAGCCAGAAGTACCATAACAGAGTTATTGAGGTATACAAAACATGCATCAGTGTATATCGTCATCTTCAACTTGACCTTGTTTGAGTATGAACTGTATGTCATCATCTTCAACTTGATTAAAATAGAATTCTCTAGGCAGAAGTTCTCGACACACTTGACCTTGTTTGAGTATGAACTGTATATCATCATCTTCAACTTGATGAAAATAGAATTCTCTAGGCATCAGTGTCGATGGACAATAAATGTTAATATTTGTGCACTTTTTGCCTTTATTGAAACTACAGTTTATAAGTACGAACGACTAGTATGGTTCATCCAGCATTGTCAGTTATGTGCCATTCTTTAATATATGAGAATTTTTTTCGCGTTTCCAATTTTTTAATCTAAGCAATTAATATTCTATATATGCAATATGTGAAGCATGAAGCTGGTCACTTCTTGATAGCATACTTGCTTGGAGTGCTCCCGAAGGAATATACCATCAGAAGTTTAGATACACTTACGAAAAAAGGATTACTGAATGTACAAGCTGGGACAGCTTTTGTGGACTTTGAATTTGTTGAAGAGGTTAGTTTTCTCATTCAATGCTTCTCAATATTGTGATAATATTTGGTGTACTATTATTGTTTAATTGATACACACCACCTAACTACCATTGTTTTGCTCCTTAGTCTCGTTGCACCTTGAAGTTGTGTTTACTAGATACCTTGCCTTTTTAAAGGCATATGATTTAAGTCTTTTTTTTTTGAACAAAGATTTAAGTCTAGTACTATTCAAAAAACTGTATAGTATAAATCTACGCTATACATGTCAGGATCCTGGATGGATCCGACGAGATAGGATCAACAAGAGCAGAGATTTGAGGAGAATGGAGATAAAAACAAGTAAATTGCAGGATTAAATGAAGGTAAATTGCAGGATAGTAAGAACAGGGTAAAGTGTAGAAAGTAAAGTAGAAGATAAAATTAGGGTTTGATTTCTTGATTGATTGCCACAGGATACAGGGGAGCTTTATAAAGAGTGTGACCGGCTAGGGATTACAAGATAGGTGAAATAACCATAATACCCTTACAACTACTAAACCACTAATAACCCTCTATTCCATACTAATCCTAGTCCCTGACATTCCTTCCCCCTTGAGACCATTGCTCAGTAATGGATCAACAAGTTTCTTGAGAAACTTTCATCTGCGTAAAGGAAGATTAAATTTATCATCCAAAGAGATTATCCTGCAGAATTATTCATCCATATCATGGAGGTCGAAATGTCATGAAGATGATTCAATTTCTCGGATCTTAACACAGTCCCGTGAAGATAGCATCAAATGCTTTGCACTGTAATTCTCCTGGACACCTTGCTTAATGTTGCTTGGACAATAGGCTGGGATTCGCATGGGTGGCAAGAGAGCAGAAACTAGGTCGCAAGCATGGATAGCAGAATAGTCCACTTGCTGAATCATGCGTATGTGCAGCCCCTTGTATAAGAACAAGCTTGATTCAATGCCAGGATCCCAAATATGAGAAGTTTTGCTCATTGGTAATTGAATTTTTAAGACTTGGTACATGGCTGCCGCATCCTTTTCTGCTTGAGCTATTTTCCCAAAACTCAAAACCAATCTCCTATGCACATGAGTGGTAGTTGACATGTACATTGCAGTCGAACTGAATATGCTGTTGTAGCAGTCGAGCTGCTTGAATGGTTCTGAATGTAGGCAGTCCAAAACAATTGGCAAACAAGAATCCCGTACCTGGAGGAAAGCATTCAGAGAGGTGCGCCAGGAATGATATTGTAACAGGAGATATGCCCAGAAATGCTTCTGCCTCACAGTTTTCTGTCCTCCGCTCAAAATTTCTAGCAGGCTATACATGTCCGAGGACAGTGCAATTCCAGGGTCCCACTGCATTTTAGCCATCTCAGATGATGGAAACGAGCAAGACAAAACAATCACCATATACCTTACCCATCCCGAAGAACTAATACGAATACCTTGAGGCATGTATACTAGCTGTCTATCTGTGAACTTACTCTCATGCGGCAACATTGCAACCATAAACTAAACTCCAAAGGGTGCCTCTGTTCTGTCACTTGCACTGCTGTGTTTGCACATATTGATTGCATGAACAGCTTGAAAGGAGTGCTTAGTTGAAGTTTCCAGGCAGGCCAAGGTATCATCTTTTTTAAGTTCGCCAAGGAATTCAAGAACTTCTGAATCTCATAGCTGCAAGTAAGCTCAGACTACATTTGTGCACAACAATTTTCTAACTTGAGCCACAGTAATAAATAGGACCGGGAATTTTGTAGCTCCTGGATCCCACGGAAAAAGCAATATGGAAAGCCCTGTAACAGTTTGGCAAACGTATTTCTCCCTAAATAATTTTTCCTTGCCTTGGGATTCCTCATGGCATGTTCTTCTCACATATACATCAGGAACATTTTGAAATGCAGAAACTTTTCTGTAGCATTTCAGAAGTTGTTCTTTGTCCTGTGCCGCAAAAGACATTTTTTCACCACCATTTAGTTTCTCTATACCACAGATTGGCCCCTCATTTGTCAAACTGAATGCACCAACAGTAGCTCTCTCGAGGCTGAATGTTGGCTTGCTGAAACACTTGGGAGGCTGCTCTGTTTCATGTCGATCTTCTTCATGGGTATGCTGCTCATGAATACCAGCGAACGCATCAACAAACTCAGTTGAGTCGCCTTCTGTTTTTTCATCATAGACAGCAGAAATTTGCTTGGAAGTAGCTTGAGTCAAGGGATAATTTTCTGGCACTTCATATGTCTGCTGCTCAGGACTACCAGTGAACACTTGAGCGACCTCATTTGAGCAGCCATCTGACTCGTCATCATAGACATCGAACACTGGCTCAGCCGTAGCTTGCTCCAATGGATAATTTTCTGGTAGCGCAAAATAGCTATGCTCAGTACCAGCAGCTAGGAACACACTGTGGCGATTGAGATTGTGGAAACCATAAGATTGTGGCCTTCCTTCAAGATCCAGCTCACTAAGGTCGCTCACACATGAGCTCCGAATCAGATTGTGCTGCCCAGAACAGAAGTTAAAAGATGTACCATGTGTTTCCTGCTCAGAGATTGGTGTTGGCATTGCAGCAAACACCTGCGGAGCGACACGAGCAGTGGCTGAGGGCATGGCTGATCGAGTCGTTGCAGAAATCGTCTTACTTCCAACGCTCGCGGAGACCGTAGTGGTCAACCCCGGACCGCAGTCAAAGACGTTGGCGTGGCGCTGGACTGCGTTCGTCTCGCGGCTGTCGTCGTCAGAAGAGGCGTTGTAGTCCGGCCGCTTGAGAACCGGCACAGGGCCCGGTTGCATCCTGGAGACGGAGGTGTGGAAGGCGACCTTGGAGGTGGAGAGGTCAGCGCTTGGGGAGGGGGCACTCGGGTCCAGCGAGATGGGTTGTGGAGGCGTAGCTTGAGGTGGCCGGAGGTGCTGGCGAGTTGGAGAGGCTCGTACAGCCTGAGAGGCGGTGGAGAGAGAAGCGCCCGGGACTTGGTCAGCACGGCGTCGGAGTACGCTTGCCGGCGTCGCAGAGTTGGCCGGAGCTGCTGTGGTTGGCGGCCCTGTGGCTGCCGCTGTCAATTCCGACACCTGAATTTGGGAGCATGTGCCGTCCGCTGGAGTGGGTGCGGGAGTGTGGAAGAAGCCAGGCGGCGGTGCGTACGCGGCGGCGGAAGGCGGGTAGGGAAGGTCAGCGGCGCAGGCGCGGGGCTGGGCCGGGTCGGTGTCGTTCTGCACTTGGACGGGGTTGGTGAAGGGGAAAGGGTGGTGGTAGGTGGCGGCGGAGGGATAGCTGGGGGAGCCGTACGCTGGGGCAGAGAAGGAGCCAGACGCGGGCGCTGAGTAGGGGAAGGTGACGGCGGCTGGAGCGGTGGCGTAGCCGCGTGCTGGGGAGGAGGTCGGGATGGGGAAGTCGATTCCGAAGGCGTGGAGGGAGTTGACCAGAGATCGGGTGGGTAGGATGCGGGCGCTGGGTAGGAGGAGAATGTGTAGGGGAAATGGGATGGGTAGTTGTAGCCATGGATTTGGGTGGGAGCAGGGTAGGGGAAAGCATATGGGGCGGGGAAGAAAGGGAATTGTGATGGTGGTGTCGCCATGGATGCGAATCGAACAAGGAAGAAGAAGGGATCGTCGGGATTGGGGAAATCGGCGGTAGACCAACGCATCCCTCCATCCTCCCCCGATTTCTGGTGCTACAAACCCTGGAATTTCGCCGATCTACATCGGCAGTACACAAGTGTTGGCATCGGCAGCAATTTGGTGAGTAAATTGATTTTCCAAATCCAATCCAGTATGTAGTGTCATTGGCAATGGGACATTATTGTGAATTTGGACATTCAGTTGGTCTGTCTGAGAACAGTAGCTATGCATCAAGTTTCCCTCAATTCATAGGGACGGATGGCACTAGTAACAATTGGGATTATGGTGGATGGCACAACAACGCTTATAGTGGTTGTCATCAGCAAGTATATGCAGTTGCAATTTCTCCAGGGAGTGGTTATAATCACGTCCAGAGAAGCTGCGGAAATGCCTCCGTAGGGTCCAATAATTCAGATAGCACTTATTGGAAAGTTCATGCATACCAGGTGCCTGATCATGTCCAGGAAACTTGCAGCACTAGTTTCAGGACATCAGATGCTTCTGATGATTGTTATTGGAGTGTCTGTACTTTTCCTGTGTCCAGCACAAAGCCCCATGTCACACAGACTCAACCAAGCCTTCATGATGGAACCGTTGGTTATAGCCTGAAGGCGTCACCCAAACCTGAATACCATGAGATGCAGGTACTAAAGGTGTCCAATCCTATTCCAATAGAAAATACTCTTGAGGGTGTTCCTCCAGAACTGCAATCTCAGCTGTGTGAAAAGAAAAAGCTGAGTCTAGAACAACAAGCCTTTCTCAAACAGAAGTATGATGAGGCACAAGATAACCTGAACCAGAGCGAAGAATGCCATGAAAGGAATAATGAGAAGGATATTCACACCCTCTGTAGGAAACTGCTGGCAGATTTGAAGCATATCCAAGAAGAGAGGAAGACAAGAGAACTAGAGGCGCAGAGGAAGCATGAGGAAGAAGAGATTCACAAAGAACTTGATCATTTCCTTTATAATGCCTTTAACCTGTTTGAAGAAGAGCATGTGTGTGAAGCTGACATAGTGGAGTTAGATGTAGCCTATGTGTTATCATATCTGAAGGAAGTGATTTATGATGGAAAATTATCATTGTGCCACTTAAACTTCGGAAAATGGATTAATCTAATCAGCAAGGAACAAGAGCAGATATTAGTGAGGGGCATTACAGATCTTTTTTCTTTGCAAGCTGTTAATATTGCTGCTGCTAAGACTCTTATGTCTACAACTGAGAACCGAGGGATTTCACAGTCAGATTTGAGAGAAAAAAGGGGCAGAAATGATGCTAGGAATAGTATTGTTTCAAAGACCTGTCAATCTTGGGGCTTCATTCCCTTTCAACAGGAATGTACCATTGATGCAAAGCTCACAATTCAGTGGGATCCAAGGTTAAAAAATAATAGAGAAATTACCTTGATATCGCTGCTACACCCTATCAGAACTGCTGTTAGGCTAATTTTGCTTTGGGATTTAGGGAATTTTAGGAGCAAAATCAAGACTGAGTGGTTCCTGCTGCAATCCGATACAACTAATGTCCGTCCACTTTTGCCATGGGATCCGGGCGACCAAGAGATACTGGTTCTTATTATGCCAGCACTGAACTGGCATTTCCTTACATTAAAGGCATTTCAAGGAAGTGGAGAGGATCCAAAGCAAGCTGTTCTACTCAACAATGTGAATATTCCAAGTTGCACTCTTGCCATGACGACAGCTATGGTTGTATATATGGGATCTCACAAGTGGATTATGATGTCCGATGTGTCTCGGGTACCCTCCTTTGTTCAGTCTGCTGCTATGAAACAAATCCCTGCCATGATACACCCTGGAACTTTGGGACATGTTATATCTGGACTTATCTGCAGAAGAGCAATGGTCTATTTGAAGATACAGCCCTACCGGCAAAATGCATTTGGACTCCGAGGTTCTCTCAAACTTCGTTCAAAATATTATGGACCGTTCAAGATCCTGGAACGTGTGGGCAAAATCGCATATAGACTGCAGTTGCCAGACACTGCAGCTATTCACCCAGTTTTTCACATAAGCCAGCTCCAAGGTCATGTGGGAAAACATGATGTTCCTCTCCCGCATGTTCCCTTGGTGACACCTGATGGGAAAATCAAGACCGAGCCTTTTGCATTACTCGACGAACGCCTGATTCAGAGGAAGAAGTCACCAGTCAAGCAATGGCTCGTCCATTGGGAGTCTGGGACCTGAAGATGCAACATGAGAGGACATGTGTTTTATCCAGACAACATTTCCAACCTTTCAGCCTTGAGGACAAGTGCTGTTTCAAGGTGGCGGCATTGTCAGGCACAAGCCTGAAACCCAAACACCAAGTGTCACTGACGCATCTTCGTCAGTTATCCAACGGCCATGATGACCGAGACCAACTAAGTGAGAATCAACGGTGGAGAAAACAAGACCGACAGCTCTCTAATAAAGCTGGCGCATTTGTTTTACTTATCCAATTAATTACCGTGTAATCTTGTTTTACTTACAGTACTCCATTAGCTGTAATAACTCGAACTATATGTATCGGCTCTTGCCATGAGGAAGGGTAAGAAGAAAGAACCCATATCATTCCTCTTAGGCATAGCTTAGAGTAACTAGTGATTTGGTACTGTGTTCCTCTTCATCTATCCCTAAATTCTATTGTCATCTCTTCGATCGATTCCTCCGAATCCTTCGGGTCCTGACATCCAGTCTTTGATAATTATTGTGATGATAATTATGCCATAAACAATAATGATAATCATCCTTATGTAGCTTGTCATAATTATGAAGGGAATCACTTTCCTACCAAAAACCATCCTTCTAATATACAATTGGTTTATCATGTTCAAGTTCTTTATGATGTTCCTACTCCCATTGTTACTAATAAGAAAGATTTTGCTAATGTGGAGAATATTAATACTTTTATGCATGTGGATCATGATAAAAATGTTTTATGTGATGGTTATATTGTGGATTTTATTTATGATTCTACTGAAGGTTTTTATGAAAGAGGGAAACATGATTCTGAATATCTCAATAATATTCGGTTCCCTCTCTTCATGTTGAAGTTTGCAATATTGCACTTGCTTTGCCTTCCTATGCTAGTCACTTTATGTTTTATTGATCTATTTTCTTACAAGATTCCTATGCATAGGAAGAGGGTTAGAGTTAAATGAGTTTGATATTTGCTTAATGATGTTCTATTTTATTTCAACTCTTATTCTTATGAAAGCATCATTAGAAAATCATTGTGCCTAGCTAAAAGGCGTTAAAGAAAAGCGCTTATGGGAGGCAACCCATTTATTTTTCCCTACTGTTTTCTTTTGTTTTGGTTGTGTTTTGGGTGATTTTACCTCTTTAACAACTCACTTGTATATTTATGTTTTGGTTTTTTGTGCCAAGAATAGCCTCTAAAAAGAGGGAGACTAATTTGTGAGTTTGCTGTCCAGAAACAGATTTCTGTTCTTCACTATTCGAAATTCTAAAAAATCACAGAGCGTCATCTGTGGCTGCAAATTTTTAACAGCAAGCATCAGGGTTTTGTTTACCTTTCTCTAGTTTTACGTTTTCTAATTTTGAGGTCCAGAAGTACCCCGAAAAAAATTCATTTTTACAGTCTGTTCTGTTTTTGACAGATTCTGTCTTAGTTTTGCATTGCTTCTTTTACGGGCAAAGTAATGTTCTTTTGAGAGCGAGAACTTTAGTTAGATCTTGGTGACAGTAGCTAATGTTTAAAAATAAGTTCATGATATGTGCTTTGGAACTAAAAAAGATTTTATTTTTGTGGACTAACCCCTCTAATGAAGTTGCGATAAGTTTTACGTGAAGGAAGTTTTCAAGTATTCAAGAGCGAGGTGATGAATGAAGATCAAGAAGGGATAAAAGCTCAAGCTTGGGGAGGCTCCCCATGGACCCTCCTCTGCAATATTCAAGAAGTCACAAGCATCTAAGCTTGGGGATGCCCAAGGCATCCCCTTATCATCAATGATCATCAGTTTTACCCGCGGTACTATATTTTTATTCCTTTACACATTATGTGTTATTGTTTGAGCGTCAGTTTGTTTTTTTACTTTAAGTTTGTTTATGTTTTGTTCTCTGATCTCTGCAATAAATTGGATCCTTGCATGCTTGTTTGGGAGAGAGACACGCTCCACTTTTTCATAAAACACTCCTGTTCTCCACTTATATGTGTTGAGTGTTTAGCTTTTATTATTCTTGTTTCTAGCTCTTGTTTTTCATGTATCTCTTTTTCAGACCTTTTAGCTTTTGTAGTTAGGAAGTACTCTCTTGTGTTTTCACTCTTATTTGTTTAGAGAGTTGTTTCAAATAAGTTGTTTGGTGTTTGGTTGACAGGAAATTATCATGTAGGAAGTGGAGAAAAGAAGTGCTTGCATAATCTTGTAGATCATTGTCTTGAATATTTGATACTTGTCAATTGTTTTGAGATATGAAGTAGATTAATGCTTAAACTTGTGGATCATTTACTTAAGAACGGATTAGCGAAGAACTACCGTAAAGCTTAAAATTATGGCGCTTATCCTGCTTGGTAGCTCTCAAAGTCTAGATGTTCTTTTTGCAAAGGGATGGTTTGGCTAACAAGGGAGACGGTGTGAAGTCTAATGGTTATGCTTAATGTATATCATGTAGTCATTCATGGCTAGGTTGATATTATGTGTTTGCTTGATATCTTGCTAAGCCTAAAAATTCTGTACTTAGAGGGAATACTTCTCGTGCATCCAAATCCATGAACCAAATATCTTTGCCATTTGTGTCCACCATACCTACCTACATGTGGTATTTCCCTGTCACTCCAAGTAAATTTGTCATGTGCTACCTTTAAACTTTCAAAATATTCCAATTTGTGTCTCTGTTTTTAGCTCATGAGGAAGTAGTAAGAAAGTTTGTTATATCCTGCGTCAAGCAAGGTTATTTCCCCCTTTCACCTGGTGAGCATGGATTACGTGCTCACTTAAATTTGCCGAGAGCTGGCAAAGGATTCCCAACCATCAACATATAATTTCAACATCATTAATCTCTCCTTCACACAGTGCAACCCGAGAAATCAGTCAAACATTGGCTAGTGATAAACAAAGGAGAAAGAGGAATGTTCTCGTTCCTCTATGGAAGCCGCTCTCACAAGTCTAAAACCTTGCTTGGTGTGGGGGACTAGCTGATTTCTTTGCTATGGATTCGTTGACGAAAGCATGCATATCTCAAAACTGTTTTACTTCTGTTTCATAAAAAATTAAAAAGCTCTAGCACATGACTAATCTCTGCTTCCCTCTGCGAAGGGCCTTTCTTTTACTTTTATGTTGAGTCATCTTTCCTTTCCAATCTTTACATCTCAAGCAAACACATAGTATCAATTTTGGTGCAAGTTTTACTACATGTTATCTTTATGTCTAACCATGAAAACTTTGTATTGACTTTGATAGAGGCAAAGGTGTCCGATCTTTCGATGAGATGATACTATCGATTTGGGTGGCGTCGACGTTGACGATCCGACTACAAACGTGCGAGGACGCTGCGCCTTAACAATCGCTACACCAACTCCGGGAAGGTTTATGACAGCGCCGTAGCACAATCGACCAAACCAACTAAGGTCTAATTCCTGCAGGCAATCGAAGAACAAGCAAGAACTAAGAATTGGTAATCTGAATATTGCAAAATATGAATGATTATAGATGGAAGTGGGGTTCCGAAGAGCGGTCTTTGTCTGGCCGATCTGGCACAAACGAAGTACGGCGAAGTTGCAGCGACGGCTAGCTAACTTTTGACTAAACAAAACCCAACTCTAAAAGAAACCCTAGGTGTTGTATTTATGGGGGAAAAGAGGGGAAATTCGTGCTCCCATGGGTGGGGCCACGAAATCCAGCCTAAACTTCTTTTCCCATCAATACGGACTCTAAAACTGCCCGCAAAGTGGTATGACGAAAATACTTGGGCCTGGCCCAAAAATAAGGTGGCGCAACACCTATAAAAGGACTTGGACGAAAATAATAAAGTGGTAACTTGTATAATTCGTCCAAGACTTCATTTGGCATTACGATGGCTTCAGACTGCGGTAGACTCCCTCCGTGGTAGCATCATCTTCAGCACTTGCGTTCCTGCTGCCAGCCCCATCCACGAACATGCTCCATAGCTTGTCCTTCTCATCCATGCTAGGTCCATTATTTCGGAGAGAAACAAACACATTTGATTTAGGCAGTATTATATTCTCATGTACATGTGGCGCCCTCGCTTAGAAAAGCAAGAACACATCGTGAAATATGCTATTCCCTAGATCGAGTATGGATAGCAATTCACAAATAGATGTAATACCATGCATCAATGTCAAATAATTATTACATCGCGAGATCCATAGGTAAAATATTCTTTACAAACTGCATAGCCAAAGGCTAGCTTGAATGCAAAGTTTGGCAGCGAAAACATAAGTAGCACAGAGAGCTTCATCATCTTCATGTGGCACTGGCATTCATGTTGGTTGCAAGCTCGAAAGGTAGACGTCCTCACTCGTCATCGTAATAACCTTCAATGTTGCAGCCCAGGGAATTTGGGTCAATACCTTGTGACAGGCTGGCAAGTGATACTTTGGTGGAATATAAAATGGCAAGACTAATACTACATGCTTATTTGGCTGGTGGAGTTCAAGGCTATTGCGTAAAGCAAATTTTGTCCTAATTTTCATAAAACATTTTCTTTCTCAAAAAGAATATGAGACACACCCATGGAACGTATCCAAGGTCTCATATACCCGTGTTCAAATTTTATTCTGAAATTGGAATGAAGAGATCTTTTGTCGACATCCATATTCGGTCACTCATAATTGTCCATTACCGGGGACACGGCTAAGATCTTAGTTTTACACTCTCGAGAGTTTGTGGCACTTTCCCCACTAGACTCGATCAACCCATTCTAACCTTAACCCTCATTTAGTGAGAAGGAAAGGAGAAGACCGACACGAGAATTTTCAGAAGTACTTTCCCGTGGTACTACTAGCGAGATCACCGTCCACCTACCCCGCTACATCTTCAGATCTTGCTGACCCAGGTCCATACAACTTATTCCGTCAAGACAGAGCCCATATGACTAGTGGTTGCACGGTCGGGCAAACAAACATGGTGTGACATTAATCTCAAACCCTGGGTGGCCATCCACAAGTGCACATACTCAGGTTCACACCATGAAAATGGGCCTGAGCAGCCACTCAACTTTAAACATCCGAAGCCATCCAATTCCACCCAGGTGGTTCATTAATTTAGTAGAATTTTCACTTAACTTACTACATCAAAACTTTCACAATTGCAGCAAGCATTTCTACTAAAAAAATGTAGGTACCTAGCTAGCAACAGGATATGATCTAACAGGTTTGCATAGCATACTAAAAACAGTAGTAAACCTATCATGCATACTACTGAAATAATCTACAATGCAAATATAACAAAAATAGTAGGTCTTTAATGAGCTTGTGTATGCACTTGCCTTTAAAAGAAGTCGTTGCTCACACACGCTTTGAACGTAGAACGATGCTCTCCGTTCAATCTATACTATACAAACAAAACATAATAAGCAAACAAACCCACAAAACAAATAATACAAACATAGCATTAAACATGGATAACAACATAACGTCGAAGTAGTCGTACTCGGATCGTCGTAGTACGGTCATCGGTAGTCGTTCACGGTCGTCGTGCACGGAGTCGTGGAAGATCTTGGCGGCTCTGGCCTTCAGGGTTCATGGCGTCAGATACTCGGCCTTCACGACGGAAACGAACGAGAAACAGAACGCGGTGTCATGCGTCAGGCCACAGACACGAAAACGGAGACGGAGACGGGAACGAGACGTGTCGAGAACGGACGGAGCACAGAGACATCCACGACATGGAGAACACACACGCGGGGACAAACGGAAACACAACGGGCAACGTAGACAGGCATGACCCGGTCAACAGTACGGAGACGGACGTCGAAATCGTCAGGGATGGAAACGAACGGTCGGAAGCACGACGAACACGGTCGTCGGGGACGGAACACGGAGGTGGTCGTCGGGTCGGCTTCACGACAGGAACGTCGGGGACGGAACACGACACGTCATCGGAGGCGGAAACACGACACAGTAGATCTTGGCGTTGGGGCCGAAAATGGAGACAAACACACGTCGGGGAGCTCCACGGCACGGGGTCGGAAACGAGCACGCACGGACGAGGCCGAGGGCAGACACAGCCGCAGCAGCTCCGGCAGCAGGGAAACGGGCCGGGGCGGGCTCGACCGGTGCGGGTCGAAGACGGGGAGGAGCCGGCGGGAGGCGGCGGCGGATTTTCGAGCTCCGGCTCCGGCGACGTTCCGGCGACGAGCACGAGCTCCCTGATTCACCGTTTTCAAAAAGAAAAGGTCAAGAAGGTGCGGAAATGATAGGTACATCGGGTAGATAAGGTTATAGCAGGTGAGGTGGACCGAGAAGATGGCGGCAACCTCCGAGGTCGTCAATGGCGGCCGCGGACGACGTTCTCGGGTAGAGGACGCACACGTCGATTTGCTGCATATGAAAATTTAACCAAGGGCATGAGAGTATGCGCAATAGAAAGGGGAAGAGAGGAGGCCAAGAGTCGGCCACGGGGACGTACCGAGATGGCCGGAAACTGAAGAACACGGCGGCAGCCGAGCTAACTCCGGCGAACAAATTGGTCGTCCACGAGGCGTTTTGGATGGGGATTTTGGGGGCAAATCGAAGAGGAGATCGAGGGCTTTCCAGAGAAATAAACGGTTCTTCATTTGGTTTAGTAAATTGGCCGGAATCAAAGCGGGAAGGGAGATGACCATTGAGCTGTAACCGATGTGCGTTACGTCCACATCTTGATGATGATGTCATCAGTGACGTCAGCAGCCCTTTTTTTTTTCTATTTTCTGTTTTTATGCATAACTTTTGAAATATAGCTCCAAATCAAGTCAAATAAATTTTTAATTTTTTTTAAATTCCAAATAGTCAAAATAGACATTTAGGAACTATTTTTGGTAAAAAAAATTACCAAAATACCCTTTTGGTCAAATTTTCCTTATATGGCTATTTGGGGATTTTCCAAATTAGGGTTTATAAATATCACAAAATATTTAAATAAAAAATCAGAGAATAAGATGAGTAATATCATTGAAAATGATAGCTCATTTTCATGTTAAAATAATTTGAGATAAAACATTTTATAAACAGAGCTTGGAAAAATGCTTAAATCATTTTCTCAAATAATATAGGGTTTCTAATATCCCCATATTATTTATTTTAAATCAAAAAATATCCAGAGTGGAAAGTACTATTTGAAAACTCATTTAAATATTTTATTTCCAAAACTTTAAAGTTGAGATTGGAAGATAAAGGAATATTTAATTTAAAATAATTTTGGAAGATGTCAAAACAATCTTCTATAAAATCTTTTCTTGATTTTTTGGAGACTTTAATTAATTACTAATTAAAATTTTAATTTTTTTGTGATTTTTAAAACATTCCAAAATTTGGGATGTTACAGTACATTAGGAACAGCTCGTAGAAACGATAGTACCTGCTGATTAAGTTGGCGTGCACGAGCTCTAGTCATAGGCCCTTGTAATGGAAGTGGTGTAGTAGCTGCGGTTGCATCTATAGTAGGGATGTCCTCATCATCCTCCCCTTCTTGAATTGAAGTCGTCCTCGACGCCATGTCATCATTGTCTCCCTAATATGGCTTCAAATCTGCAATGTTAAATGTGGGACTAACCTCAAAATCTGCAGGTAACTCAAGTTTATATGCATTATCATTTATCCTCTCTAACACCTTAAAAGGACCATCAGCTCGTGGCATTAATTTGGACTTGGCAACTCAGGAAAATGGTCTTTGCGCAAATGCAACCAAACAAGATCTCCAGGTTCAAATATAAGTTCCTCCCTTCCCTTATCTCCATACATTTTATATTTAGCATTCATGTGTTCAATGTTCTGTTTAACAGTGGCATGCAACTTTACGATCAACTCAGCACGTTGTGTAGCATCGAAATTATGTTGCACCGAAGATGGAAGAGGCAATAAATCAATAGGTGCACGAGGAATAAAACCATACACAATCTCAAAAGGGCACAACTTAGTAGTAGAATGTAGCGAACGATTATAAGCAAATTCTATATGAGGCAAACAGTCTTCCCACAATTTCAAATTCTGTTTTAAAACAACCCTAAACATAGTAGACAAAGTTCTATTAACAACTTTAGTTTGTCCATCAATTTGTGGGTGGCATGTAGTACTAAAAAGCAGCTTAGTCCCCAACTTAGCCCATAAACATCTCCAAAAGTGGCCAAGAAATTTACTATCACGATCTGAAACAATTGTATTTGGCACACCATGCAAGCGAATGATTTCATGAAAGAACAAATCAGCAATATTAGCAGCATCATCGGTTTTATGACATGGTATAAAGTGTGCCATCTTAGAAAATCTGTCCACAACAACAAATATGCTATCCATCCCCTTCTTTGTTCTAGGTAAACCCAAAACAAAGTCCATGGATATATCCTCCCACGGAACGATAGGTACAGGTAAAGGCATATATAAACCATGAGGATTAAGTCTTGACTTAGCTTTTTGGCAAGTAGTGCAGCGAGCAACAAAATGCTCAACATCCCGTCTCATCTTTGGCCAAAAGAAATGCGCAGCTAGGACGTCCTCAGTCTTCTTTATGCAAAAGTGTCCCATTAGTCCTCCTCCATGCGCCTCCTGTAACAACAAAAGACGAACGGAGCTAGCTGGAATGCATAGCTTGTTAGCACGAAACACAAATCCATCACTAAGGACGAATTTGTTCCATGTTCTCCCATCCTTACAATTCTGCACCACTTCTTTAAAATCAGCATCATGCATGTACAAATCTTTGATGGTCTCTAACCCAAATTTTTTGAAATCAAGTTGGGAAAGCATGGTGTAACGTCGAGACAAAGCATCAGCAATGACATTATCTTTACCCTTCTTGTGTTTGATAACATAAGGAAAAGACTCAATAAATTCAACCCACTTAGCATGTCGACGGTTTAGTTTGGCTTGTCTACGAATATGTTTCAAAGATTCATCAGAATGTATAACAAATTCTTTGGGCCATAAATAATGTTGCCAAGTTTCTAATGTCCGAACAAGAGCATATAATTCCTTATCATAAGTAGAATAGTTCAGACTAGGCCCACTCAACTTTTCACTAAAGTATGCAACAGGTTTTCCCTCTTGTAACAACACACCTCCCAACCCAATTCCACTAGCATCACATTCAAGCTCAAAAGTCTTATCAAAATTAGGAAGTTGGAGTTGGGGAGCATGGGTTAACTTATCTTTCAACATCATGAACGCATCATGTTGTGCATCGCCCCAAACAAAGGGCACATCCTTCTTTGTAAGCTCATTCAACGGCGCTGCAATGGACCCAAAGTCTTTCACAAAACGCCGGTAGTACCCAGCGAGGCCAAGGAAACTCCTCACTTGGGTGACCGTTAGCGGAGTCGGCCAACTCGAAATCGCCTCAATCTTGGCGAGATCCACTTCAATGCCCTGCGCTGTAACAACATATCCGAGAAACGAAACTCGATCGGTGCAAAAGGTGCACTTCTCAAGATTACCAAATAAACGCGCAACACGCAAAGCATCAAAAACAGCACGCAAATGATTCAAATGGTCCTCCAAATATGTGCTGTATATGAGTATATCATCAAAATAAACCACCACAAAACGTCCAATGAAAGCACGTAAAACTTCGTTCATTAATCTCATGAAAGTACTAGGAGCGTTAGTTAAACCAAAAGGCATGACTAACCACTCATACAAACCGAACTTAGTTTTAAAAGCTGTTTTCCATTCATCTCCTAACTTCATTCGAATCTGGTGGTAACCACTACGCAAATCAACTTTAGAAAACATGGTAGAACCACTCAACTCATCAAGCATATCATCCAAACGTGGTATAGGGTGTCTATAACGAATTGTGATATTATTAATAGCACTACAATCAGTACACATGCGGGAAGAACCATCTTTCTTAGGTACCAAAATAATTGGGACAGCACATGGACTAAGAGACTCACGAATATGACCTTTATCGAGTAGTTCTTGAATTTGTCATTGAATCTCTTTTGTCTCCTCGGGATTGGTACGGTACGGCGCACGGTTCGGTAATGATGCACCGGGAATTAAATCAATTTGATGCTCTATTCCTCGAATGGGTGGTAATCCCGGTGGTATAGCACTTGGAAAAACGTCCGCAAACTCCTGCAAAATGTTAGCAATAGCAGGGGGCAAAGAGGGAGGCATATCCTCAAAACAAAACAATACCTCTTTGCAAACAATGGCATAGCAAACAGATTCATTAACATCCAAATCAGTAATATCAGACTTGCTAGCTAGCAAACATGGATTGGTCAATTTAATTTCAGTGGCAACATTGTTGGGTGACACACTATTAGTCTTATGTTGCTGCACAAATTCCTTAGCTACAATCTGATTTTCACTCTTTTGTTGCTCCTGTTTTTTCGCTTTACTAGCTCTAGCAATATCATCTTTAAAAATTTGTTCAGGAGACATGGGTAGCAAAGCAATTTTCTTATCATTATGAACAAGAGTGTACTGGTTTGTGCTACCATGGTGTATAGATTTTTTATCAAATTGCCATGGCCTACCCAATAAAAGAGAACATGCTTGCATAGGGACGACATCACAATCAACAAAATCAACATATGCAGCAATACTAAAATGCACACGAACAGTACGAGTGATCTTAACCTTGCCGCTATTGTTGAACCATTGGATGTAGTAAGAACGAGGATGGGGTCTTGTTTGGAGAGCGAGCTTCTCCACCATCTCGATACTCGCCAAATTGTTGCAGCTCCCTCCATCAATAATGATGCGTATAGACCGTTCTTTCACAACTCCCTTTGTGTGGAAAAGATTATGGCGTTGGTCTTGTTCGGCCTTTATTACCTGCACACTCAAAACTCGTTGAACAATTAATGAAGCATAACTATCCGCATCATCAGCCGCCATACATTGCACATCTTCTTCACACTCATTGGCGTCTTGTTCCTCATGCGCAATAAGGGCCAAGGTCGCCTCATCATAGTCACTAGCAGAATCATATCCTCCATCTTCACGAGCAATCATCACCCGCTTGTTTGTGCATTCACGTGCGTAATGACCCCAACCATCACAACGGCGACATTGAATTTTACTAGTGTTTCCTGTGGAAGCCATGGAAGGAGAGCTTGGTGTGGAACCAGCAGGAGCAGCCTTAAAAGATGGTGGTGGTGCTTTGCTTGTCGTTGCTTTGTTGGGCGTGGCAGTGGAAGTAGAGGGAAGAATCATGGTGCGCGTAGAACGTGCACGTCCAGTCCAAGATGTGGTCCGTCATGCAGAAAAATTAGCCCACAAAGCTTGCCGATCCTGCACTTCACGTTCAGCAATACAAGCAAGATGGAACAAACGAGTGATGGTATGATATTCCTTATACTCCAAAATGGTTTGAATTTCTTTATTTAACCCACCAATAAAACGTGCAAGCATAGGTTCAGTATCTTCCACAACACCACATCTAAGTAACCCAGTTTGCAATTGTTGATAGTAATCTTCTACTGAATTTTTGCCTTGTTTTAGTTGCTGCAGTTTTTGAAGCAAATCACGTTGAAAATATGGAGGCACCCAACGAGTACGCATAGCAGTTTTTAAGAAGGTCCAAGTGGTGGGGATGACATTAGGATTGATTCTACAATATTCAGACCACCAAATAGAAGCAAACCCAGTAAATTCACAAACAACAGCTCTAACACGTCTATCTTCAGGGTAATGTAAGCATGCAAAACGTTGTTCAGTTTCTAATTCCCATGTGAGATAAGCATCAGGATCATATCTACCCTCAAAAGGTGAAATCGTTAACTTCAGTTTAGCAACATGGTCATCATTATGCAATACCTGAGGGTGTGGTGCAGCATTGCCATTACGAATGTGGGCGCGCGGCCGACCAGGTGCTTGTTGCTGCACTTCTACTCCTTCATACTCGTCCTCACCCACGTAGTAATCAAAGGGCTCATCGACATCCGCAACTACTCCAGAATTTTGGCCTTGCTCGCGGGGTACACGTTGAGCGTGCCCAACATACCCGGGACGACGAGGGGCAGCAGCCGGCGGTGGTGGAAGACGAGCGAGCAACTCATTGAATTTGGCATCGAGCTTGGTATCAAAGGATTGCTCGAGGCCGGTTATCTTTTCAAGTGCCTCGCCAAGTCGTTTGTCGATGTCTTGCGTGTTATCCATCACAAGCTTGGCGAACTTAGTGTGTAGCTCTTTGTTCGTCAGGCTCTCCCATTCGTCACCCGAGCCTGACATGGTTAGTAGAAGACAGGAAACAAATCACAAGAATATGTTCCTATGAACTACTAGGTGGTGGTGGAAAGAATGCGTAATCCGTCAAACCAAAAGCAAAGCTCTTACAAGTTCTTACCAAGCAGCAGTAGGTGACTCGCAACAAACGCAGTCAAAACTCGCCGAAGATTAGATGAAACGATTGCCAGGAGAGAATCACCACACACGATGTAGAAATCAGTGGAGCTTTAGGAAGGCTTAGCAAGGATTAGCAATGATCCAATCAGGAATGCAAGTTGAATAAACGCTCAAAGATGGTACTGTGCTAGTCCTAGGTTAGACCGTTTTAGAGACGCGAGCCTATAACACCAACGACGTCACGACGTGGCAACAACAAGCTAACAAGCAAAAAGGAGGATCAACCGCGGTAACATAAGCTGCAAGAAAGAAGGGAAAAATAGTTTTTTTTTACAAATCTGCTCACGCTAAACCACAGACGGTCTCTATGGTCGGGCGGACGATATTTTTTTTTGATTTTTTTTACAGTAGGTCGCAAAATTGGAATACCAAACCTATCAGAACTCTTTTAGATCACAAAAATATTGCAAAGAAACGACAACAAAAGAACAAGAACCCTAACCCTAATCTGTGGCGGCGGCGTATGCGGCGGCTCGGTGGTGTGGCGGATCAGTAGGCTCGTGCGAGGGCTTTGGAGGCGGTGCGCTGCAAGGACGTGGTGGTGGCGGTGCATAGGGAGCTTGTGGAATAGAGGTGATGGTGGCTGCTGTGTGGTGCGTGGAAGCGGTGGTAGATGCGAGCGGTGCTGTGGGTAGATGGAGATGCGCGAGCAACGGTGGATGGTGTTGGCGGCGGAACAGCGACAGGGCGGCGGTGATCTGCAAGCGTACAAGTTGATGCGGCAGCGGCGATGACAAATTGTGCGAAGAACTCGAAACTCCATGGGACTAGACGCTAAGACCGGCAACTCGACACGACGATGCAGACGTAAACTCAACGATGCAATGCACTGAAAAGAAAATGCAATGGTTTAGATTGGTTCTAGGACGGAAGGATCTAACCTAATTGTATTTTTTTTTGGTTTTTCGTAGACTGTAGGTATGAAGAACAGATGCAATCTACACTAGTAAAACGGTAAATCTCACCGATCAACCTGAAATCTGATACCACTTGATAGAGGCAAAGATGTCCGATCTTTCGATGAGATGATACTATCCATTTGGGTGGCATCGACGTTGACGATCCGACTACCAATGTGCAAGGACGCTGCGCCTTAGCAATCGCTACACCAACTCCGGGAAGGTTTATGACAGCGCCGTAGCACAATCGACCAAACCAACTAAGGTCTAATTCCTGCAGGCAATCGAAGAACAAGCAAGAACTAAGAATTGGCAATCTGAATATTGCAAAATATGAATGATTATAGATGGAAGTGGGGTTCTGAAGAGCGGTCTTTGTCTGGCCGCTCTGGCACAAACGAAGTACGACGAAGTTGCGGTGATGGCTAGCTAACTTTTGACTAAACAAAACCCAACTCTAAAAGAAACCCTAGGTGTTGTATTTATGGGGGAAAAGAGGGGAAATTCGCGCTCCCATGGGTGGGGCCACGAAATCCAGCCTAAACCTCTTTTTCCCATCAATACGGACTCTAAAAACTGCGTGCAAAGGGGTATGACGAAAATACATGGGCCTGGCCCAAAAATAAGGTGGCGCAGCACCTATAAAAGGACTTGGACGAAAATAATAAAGTGGTAACTTGTATAATTCGTCCAAGACTTCATTTGGCATTACGATGGTTTCAGGCTGCGGTAGACTCCCTCCGTGGCAGCATCATCTTCAGCACTTGCGTTCCTGCTACCAGCTCCATCCACGAACATGCTCCATAGCTTGTCCTTCTCATCCATGCTAGGTCCATTATTTCGGAGAGAAACAAACATAATTGATTTAGGCAGTATCATATTCTCATGTACATTAGGAACAACTCGTAGAAACGATAGTACCTGCTGATTAAGTTGGCGTGCACGAGCTCTAGTCATAGGCCCTTGTAATGAGGTGGTGTAGTAGCTGCGGATGAATCTATAGTAGGGATGTCCTCATCAGACTTTATCATGAGATAAATATGTTGCAAGTTGAACCTTTTTGCTGAAAACTTAAATCTTCCTTTGTGTTGGTCAAACACCTTTGACGAAAGAATGTTGCTTTGTGAAATATCAATCATGTCAGGATTCATACTTTTAAGTCTCCAAAGTACTATTTGCGAAAATTTCTTGCTTAGATGTTACACTTGGTTAATCATTGTTTACTTTATTCAATGGATCATTGTCTTGGATCAATTCATTCACTTCATGTGCTTTACATTATTACTTGATCAAGATTGTGTTAGTTGCATGTCTCCTCAAAAATCATTCTGTTATCATTTACCTACTCGAGGACGAGCAGGAATTAAGCTTGGGGATGCTGATACGTCTCCAACGTATCTATATTTTTTGATGTTCCATGCTTGTTTATTTATCATTGTCACATGTTTTTATAATGTTTTATAACATTTTATGGATTATTGGACTAACCTATTAATAGTGGCAAAAGTGCACAATTTTCTTGTTTTACACTTTGATGTGTAGGAATTATTTGGAAATCAACAAGAACGCAAAAGGAGCCCGAAGGTGGAACCCTGATTTCCTGAATCTGTCTCCACCAGATACTTTTTAAAGAAGTCCTTGAACCGACCCGAAGACTACATCAAATAAAAAAAGTCTGGTCATAAAAGTTTCTGGAAATTTTTCGATAATCACCATGGACAAGGACTTCGTCCAAAATGGGTCCCACAGCAGCCAGACGGGGCTCGGGCGCGGCCCAGATGTCAACTGCGCTTGGGGGGCGTCTGGGCACCTCCTCCACCCGCCTTTCGCCGCCTTTCGGACTATATATTTGCCCCGTCTAAAGAACCCTAGTCCCCAAGTACACTTTTTCCAGGAAAGACTCCGAGCGCCGCCGCCATCAAACCCTAGTTTCGGGGGACAGAAGTTCCTGTTCCGGCACCCTGCCGGGATTGGGAATTGCCCCCGGAGCCATCTTCATCACCGTTGCTGCCTCCCATGATGCGCCGGGAGTAGTCCTTTATCTGGACTGAGGGCTCTACTTGAGGCTATGTGGTTATCTCTCTCTCTCCCATGATCATGTGCATTGTAATATAATTGAATTCATGGATGTTTTTCCCCTTCATTATGTATGGATATGTTGCTCAATTTATCTAGTATAATTTCCAGAGTCAATGTTGACAACACAAAGACAAGGTGATAGTGCAGGTGGTGTGTGTGGTGTTCGGACTTTAGACCTACGCATGAATTGTGGTGGTCGAACTTTAAGGTGTGCTTTTGTAGCCCTACACGGTTTTCTTCGAGTGACGTCTTTTTTACATGATGTTAGAGTAAGTGTTTTATGTGTTCAATTATGTTACAACTATTGAGAGAGTCCACTAGTTAAAGTAGGATCCCTAGGCCTTGTTTCCAATCATCCGAACACCGTTTCTAGTCACTTTTGTTACATGTTTGCTTGCTGCCATTTTTATTATAGATTACAAATACCACTTGTTACCATCCATATCACTTGCATTTTACCATCTCTTCGCCGAACTAGTGCACCTATACATCTGACAAGTGTATTGGGTGTGTTGGGGACACAAGAGTTCTTCTATATTAATTGCAGGGTTGCTTCAGAGGTATATCTTTGACCTCTACCTCCCTGAGTTCGATAAACCTTGGGTTACTCACATAAGGGAAAATTGCTGCTGTCCTACTAACCTCTGCACTTGGAGCCCAACACTATCTACAGGAATAGAAGCGCGTAGTAGACATCAAAGATCCCTCTAATCTATTATCCATAGAGTCACACACGGCACCCGCACTGCCACCGTGGTACCATGATCACAACGGCGTCTCCAGAAATTATACTAGATAACATCACTTGAGCAACATCATATCCATTACACAATTAAAGAAGGGGAAACATCATGTATTCAATTATACTAACAAAGCTCATGATCATAATCAAGATCACATCATGGGAGAGAGAGATAACCACATAGCTATAGGTACAAGCCTCAGCTCCGATGAGGGACTACTCCCTTCTCATCATGGGAAGTAGCAACGTCGATGAAGATGGCTCTGGAGGTCGATCCCCGTCCCGGCAGGGTGCCGGAACAGGAACTTTTGTCCCCCGAATTGGTGTTTTCGATGGCGGCGAAGCTCTCTGTTGTGTTTTAGGGTGTTCTTGATGGGACAAATATAGTGAGTGCCAGAGGCTAGTCACTGCATGGTTTACATAAGGGAAGGAAGAAAGAGATACCGAAGCAGACTCAGTATAGAAAAGAAGAAATTGATACCATTCATTCCAGCTTATTTGATACCGACTTAAAATTCTATCAAACCATGTCTTTTTCTTCGAACGTCAATCTCGTAGGAATTTCGATTGGAAGTGTGGTATTGAAGGGCGAAGCCTTTACTCTTTTACTTGTTTCTTTGAATATAACATAATATTGACTACGCACTTCGAAAGATGATGGTGTATTCCGAGGATCAGTCCGTTTTTTATTGAATTCGCAAATTGATAGATCTAGATGATTCAAAGAATGATTCTTCCCTGGGTATTTCCCCGGTACCATTATTTAAATTGGAGCTTTTCAATTCCATTTTGGAGATTTAGGGTTTAAGACCGCTCATAACGATTTTTGCTTTTATGGCTGGGTGGGCAAGGAAAGGTCCATAGGGCAGCTCCGGTTTTTTTTGAGGGCCAGGGGCGGGCTACGGCTGCGGGTGGCCCTTAGGCCGCGGCTGCCACCAGCGTGGTGTGTGCTGGGCCTCTCCTGGACCTGTTCTTCTGGCTCCCGGAGTTTTATGGCGAATTAAGATTTCTGTAATTTTTTCAGATTTTTCTGAGCACTTTCATTTTTGGGCATTTTCTGCAATGCACAGACAAAATAGACAGAAGCTGGCAAATAGGCTAGTCCAGAGAATGCTATGAAACCATAATAATTAATGTTATAAAACAAACATGGAACAATAAAAAATCATCGATACGTTTGACACGTATCAACATCCCCAAGCTTAACTCCTACTCGTCCTCGAGTAGGTAAGTGATATTTTTTTATGAGACATGCTACCAACACAATCTTGATCTAGTAGTAATGTAAAGCACATGATATGAAAATAAAGTGATCCGAAACAATTGTCTATAGTTGACATGAAGCAAACAATGAGTAACCAAATTGCATAATCTAAGTAAAAACCTTTCATGAATAATACTTTGGAGACATGAAACTATACAGATTAACATAACATGTTAGTTCTCAAGATAATAGTTCCTTGTCACAAGTATTTGAAGTCAACACAAAGGAAGATGCAAGTTTCAGCATTGCTTCAACTTTCAACATGCTTATATCATGGATAAAGTCAACATAAAGTATCATGATTAAGCATAAATATATAATATAATCAACTGCACCTAGGGTTAGTGTTACAAGTTTGCTTTGAATAGATGGAGAGAGAAAGGAAAACTTACTCAACAAGAATAGCAAAAGAAAGGCCCTTCACAGAGGGAAGGAGAGATTAGTCATGTGCTAGAGCTTTTTAAATTTTTAAAGAACAAGAATAAAACAGTTTTGAGAGGTGTATGCTTATGTCAATCAATCTTTAGCAGAAAAATCCGTTAGTCACCCATGCCAAGCAAAGCTTTTAGACTTTTGAGAGCGGCTAAGTAATTAGAGGAATGATAACACTCCCGGTTCTCCATTTGTTCCACTAGCCATAGGTTACCGATTTCTTGAGTATTATGTGTGAAGGAGATGCATTGGGTAATATTTATATTTTCATGAGACACGGGGTCTCTTGCCAGCTGTTTTGCAAATTTAATGAGCACATATTTCGTACTCATCAGGCGAAAGAGGGAGGATGACCTTGCTTGACGCTCATGAGCTAAAAACAGAGGCACGAAAAGGAGTATTTTGAAAGTTTAAAGGTAGCACATGACAAATTTACTTGGAATGGTATGAAATACCATGTATGGGTTGGTATGGTGGACACTGCTGGAAAGATATTTGGCTCAAGGGTTTGGGTGCACAAGCAGTAATCCCACTTAGTACAGAGTTTTTGGACTAGCAAAAGGATGTTAAAGCAAACAAGTAACATTAACCAGTACAACAATAACTATACGATATACATTAAGAATAAACACAAAACTCCACACCATCTTCCTTGTTAACCAAACAGTCATTCGATGAAAATATTTCACTATTGAACTGACAAGTATGAAAAACTGTATAAATTCAAGCTTTAACGGTAGTTCATCACTAATGAGCCTTAACTTAAATAACCAACAAGTTTAAACATTAATTCACTTAATATCTCAACACAATTGATAAGTATCAAGTTATTCAAATATAGTGATCTACAAGACTACCAAAGCTTTTGATCATACCACTACCACATGCACGGTATTTTGCAGTTCTGACATACCAACCAAGCACCACATGATTTCAAACAACTCTCCAAACAAGTATACACAAACAAAATACACCTCTTCAAAATCTACGTGAAGCTCAAGAGCTGAACATAAGCAAAACATCAGCTAAGAATACTCAACAATTAAACATGATAAGCAGTAGTATTCTAATGAAAAAGCGGAGCGTTGATACGTTGCAAACGTATCTATAATTTTTGATGTTCCATGCTAATATTATGCCTGTTGTTACATGTTTTGCATATACTTTATAGCATTTTTATACATTTTTGGCTACTAACCTATTAACAGGATGCCACAATGCCAATTCCTGTTTTATGCTGTTTTCCTTTTCAGAAAAGTTATTAAGGAAATATCCTTAGAATTGGACGAAAATCAACGGACATCAATATTTCACCGAAACATCCACGGAGCCCGAAGGAGATCCAGAGAAGCGCCAGGGGGCGCCCTCACCAGCGCTCAGCGCGGCCACACCTCCTGCTGTGTCGAGGGGTGGTGTGGGCCCCTCGGGTTCCCTCCGACGCCGCCCTTTCTCCTATTTATTCCTCCTGCCCCAAAAACCCTAAATACCCGAGCCATATTCCACGAAAAGTTTCAGAGCCGCCGCCGTCATCAAACCCTACTCGGGAGGGTTCCTGAAGCTCTTCCTGGCACCCTGCCGGAGGGGAGATCATCACCGGAGGGCTCTACATCACCATGCCCGCCTCCGGAGTGATGCGTGAGTAGTTCATCCTTGGACTACAGGTCCATAGCAGTAGCTAGAAGGTAGTCTCTCCTCTTTGTGCTATCATGTTTAGATCTTGTGAGCTGCCTAACATGATCAAGATCATCTTATTGTAATGCTACATGTTGTGTTTGCTGGGATCCGATGAATATTGATACTATGATCAAGTTGATTATCAATCTATCTTTATATGTTTTTTATGATCTTGCATGCTCTCCATTATTAGTAGATGCTTTGGCCAAGTATATGCTTTTAACTCCAAGAGAGAGTATTTATGCTCGATAGTGGGTTCATGCCTCCAGTAATCTGGGTGAGTGACAGAAACATCTAAGGTTGTGGATGTGCTGTTGCCACTAGGGATAAAACAACAATACTATGTCTACGGTCATTTGTGTTGTTTACATTACACACTTTGCTTAATGCGATTATCTGTTGCTTGCAACTTAATACCAACGGGGGACACGGATGTTAACCTGGCGGTGGATTATTAGTCATAGATGTAGTTGGAAAATGGTCTATGTATATTGAAGTAATGCCCAATTAAATCTCATAGTAATCATCTTGTCGTATATTTGCATTGTCATGCGTTCATTATTTGTCAGTTGCCCAGCTGTAATTTGTTTACCCCGCATGTTAGTTATCTTTTACCACTAGTGAACTGTGGACCCCGGACCATTCTTTTACACTGAAACAAACACCATTTACACCACGTTCCACCATCATTTGCTCGCTGTCCACTTTTTGCATTTGCACTTGTTTTCCACACCATACGTTTAATCCTTTGTTTTCAGCAAGCCGGGGAGATTGACAACCTTCCTGTTTCGTTGGGGGCAAAGTAGTTTGATTGTGTTGTGTGTAGGTTCCATGTCAGCACTCGTGTTGTGCCGCGTGTGCAGCTGACAACCTTCTAAGCACTTCCAATTCCTCCTGGATTTGATAACCTTGGTTTCTTATTGAGGGAAAACTGCTGCTGCACTACATCATACCTTCCTCTTGGGGTCTCCCAACGAACGTGTGGTTTCACGTCATCAAGACAGTTTTCTGGCGCCGTTGCCGGGGATTTAGAGGAGCTTCTGAAAGGGGAGTCTCACACTCCCAATCTCATTATTTTGTTTTTGTCTTGCTTAGTTATTTTATCTTGTTTGCTTTCAAATATCGAAAACACAAAAAAATTAAAAATTCCAGCACTAGTCTTTTTATCGTTTTGCTTGATATTATGTCTAGTTCTTTACTTGCTATCAATGGTTACTTTCTTTGAAACTAGATCTTATTGAAAAGGTGGGTCCACGGAGGATGAACAAAATATTATAAGGGATACCACTTGTCTCAAAAAGGGATATACTTATGGAAAATAATTGCTCAATTGAATAATTATGCTAGAGACTTATGCTTTGAATATGATATATCTTATTGTTGTGATGAGTCTAGTTGTTGCATGAATTTTAAACACCTTCCTTTCCAATGTGCTTGTAACGATAATGAAATTTTGTCTTCTTATGCTAAAGGATACTATAATTATTATGATGTGGAAAGAATTGAAGAATTTGTTGCTTTTAAGGGTGCTTATGAAATTACTTCTTTGCTTGAAAATGTTGATGATGCTCCTTACAAATCTGAAAGTTTTGCTAGACTTAAATATTGTTATGATAACTACAAGGATGGTAATGCTTATATTACTGAATATCTTAAGGGTTTATCTCCCCCGAAAGAAGAGACTAATGCCTTGCAGGAAACTGTGGAAGAAGAAATTGCTGAAACTGAAAGCTCATTGGATGAAAAAGAGGAAGAGGGTGACAAACAAAAGGAGGAAGAATGGAGTATCTACCCATGCTCACCTTCTAATGATAGTAACTCTTTAACTCTTACATTATTTGATTGCCCTCCATGCTTGCCAAAGGAGGATGAATGCTATGTTCCTATGGATTCTCTAGAAATATCCCTTTTTGATAAAACTGATACTTGCTATGCTTATGGGTATGATGTCCCTATGAATGATACTTTTGAAAATGATCATGCTACTGTTATTTATGATAATCCATGCTATTTTGATAAATCTTAGGATAATCCTCTATTTGTTCCTACTATTGATATGCATGGTAATGAGGAGTGTTGCTTAGAATTTTTTTATGATAAAGCTCTAGATGATGGTCCTATGTTGCTTGATGATATTAATTGTGCTACTATTGAAGATGGGATTGGAGAGGTTTTGACTTCAGTTAAATGGAGTCCCATACCTTTTGAGAGTGATCAAACATCTTGTTATAAAATTGTTAAAAGTGGGTTTGGAGAGGTCTTGATTAATTTTGATCCCACTAGTTTGGAGCTTGATAAAAATTGTGTGTTTGTAGATCATGAAAAGCATGCTTTATGTGATGATTATATTGTTGTGTTTGTTCATGATGCTATTGAAAATTATTATGAGAGAGGAAAATATGGTTGTAGAAATTTTCATGTCACTATAACACCTCTCTTTGTGTTGAAATTTTTGAAACTGATCTTGTTTTACATTCCTATGCTTGATACTTTGTTCTTCATGGATTTATTTGTTTACAAGATTCCTATGCATAGGAAGAGGGTTAGACTTAAATGTGTTTCATATTTGCTTCTTGATGCTCTCTTTGTGTTTCAACTCTTATTTTTATGAGTGCATCATTAAAATTATCTAGCCTAGATAAAAGGCGTTAAAGAGAAGCGCTTATGAGAGGCAACCCATTTTATTTTTCTGCATTTTTTCTTTTATTGAGTCAAGGTGCTTGTCTACTTCTGTAGCAACCCCTTTGTATCTTTACTTTTTCGCATTGTTGTGCCAAGGAAAGTCTCTAATGTTAAGATGATGCTATATTGGGATGACTGCGCAGGAACAAACTTCTGCTGTTCACTGTACGAAATTCCAAAAATCATAGAAACGCGATTTAAATCTGCAATTATTTGTGCATACTCCTGATATATGTATGCATCTTTCGTTAGTTCAACGTTTTTCGATCTGAGACATGTAAGTGCCTCGAAAAAATTCGTCTTTGCGGACTGTTCTGGTTTTGACAGATTCTGTCTTTTGTTTTGCATTTTCTCTATTACAAGTGTTAGGTGGAATTCTTCTTTTGGGTGGAAGAGCTTCACTTAAGGCTAGTAACTGATGAGGACATCCCTAGCCCTTTACCATTCTCTTCTATCGATGAGGTTGCTGCTCAAGACAAGCCCAATGAAGTGAGGATTGGACCGATGACAAGAGCTCGTGCCAAGCTACTTGGACAATAGGTGAACTCACTCTTAATTGAATATGATGTTTGTGATAATGAGAAATTTATACTGCCTAAGTCTATGCATTTGTGTATGATTAGGGTTGTTGATAACACAAGCATTGGAGGAGGACCAGAGGAGCAGAAAGAATCGGAGCACATCGACACATATGGCGCGAGGGAGGAGCGGGAGGAATGCGCAAAGAAGGAAGAAGAAGAAGCACAGGCAGCCTGGCCTGAGGCCGGCCTCAGCCCGGCCAGGCACCCGAAGCCCCCGGCCTACAAGACGCAGGAAGGCCGGCCCAAGCCCGGCCTAGGCCGGCCAGGTGCCCGAAGCGTCCGGCCTCCGCCCGGCCTCAAGCCTGGCCTCAGATAGGTTTAGGCTGGGCATGTACCCGAGCCGGCCGGACTTAGCCCGGCCTCAGCCCAGCCAGGCCGGCTAGGCTGTGCCATGCAAATCCTGGCCCGGCCTTGTCCCGGCCTGAGCCCGACCTGGACCCGGCCTACGCGCCAGATTTTGGCCGAACCCACTTTTGGGTCGGTTTGTACCCGTTTGAGTCCGAAGCAAGTTAGGTTTTTTTGTTAGGTCGGTTGGCCCCCTATATAAAGCTAGGGCCGGCGGCTGTAGAGAGGGTTAGACCACGTTTTTGCTTAAACCCTAGATTGGATTGCCACAAGCATTCATCTTTCGCCGTGTTCCTCTTTGTTGCGATCAGGAATACAACCCCCTCCACTTTGTTTCGATCTGGAGGTTATTGCTACCAAAGTTTGAGTGTGATCTGTTGTTCCATTGGGAATTAGTAGGTCGCAGAAACTGCTTCGTGGCCGGCGGCTACGTTGCATCGGTGTGAGGCGTCGCGAATATCCATTGGGTTGAAGAGCTGTTGCATTGACAACAGGGGAGCAGCCGGAGAGTTCGTCGGAATCTTGCAATTTACCCATCATCATCATCCATCTACCACTGCTCATTGAGAAGATCGGGCCACCCCTTATCATCTTGGTATCAGATTTCCAGAGTTTACTCGGTGAGCATCCACAAATCCCCGTAGATTTACTGTTTTTTTGTCCTATCCAGAAAAAGCAAAAAATATTAGGGTTAGTTTTCGCCATAGCCTTAGATTACATCATTAGGTCAAGTTCTAGTTGCTGGTCGTTTTCCTTTTACGTATCTTGTTTCGTTGCCGAGTCGAATTGCAATCATAATCCTGCCGTGCGTTCTGCCGTGGCACGGTTTCGGTCGATTTTCTCTGCCGCGACACCGATTTTCACAGTTTTAGTAAAACGGCCATAACTTTTGCATACGAATTCCATTTTCGACGTGCGACCACTCAAATCGCTCATATCGAAAAGTTCTATCCAACCAAACTGACTTTGCCTGTTTATGCCTTTTTAGCGGTCTCGGAATCCCCAAATTCGTCCGGGAACATCGAGTTTTTGGCCTTTGAAGTTCCAGTGTCGGCAAAAACTTAGATACAGCCTTTCTACAGCACGTGATAGGAGCTTACCCATATAAGACTAGCTACGTTTTGTGCTCACAAGCTGCTCTTGGATGTGTGTCTTGTTGCTTTTCAAGTTGTTGGTCATAAATAGTCAAAAAAAAGGAGATAGTATTAAAAAAAAAGAGAGATAAAAGTGCAAGTGCTGTATATTTTGGTGACACTACTAGTCCTTGAGCAATCGTGTGCCTGTTAATCTGAGCTACTTGCTAGTGTCTTTCTAGTGCTTTGTGACATCTTTGTTCATAGTTGCATTGCCCAGTTTATCTCCACCGTGTGAGTTTCCTTTGTGTTATACGATCAACACTAGGGTTTGCCTTTTGGTGTAGTTAGGTACCCCTACCAAGCTCCACAAAAATACCCTGGTTTTGTTGTGTAACACTTTGAGACCCATAATATTCGCTTCACCCCATCCGTGCACGTTCTGTCCATACAAGTGGTAAGCTATACTATTCACTTTGGAAAGGTAAGATACACAATTTCTTTTGGTTTGAGTGAGTTGAGAGTTTTCCACATACATAGTTCTATATACCCTTGTGTGCACTAATCTTGTCTTCAGGAGATGAGGATGATGGTGTTGTGAGGCAAAAGAAGGACGGTAACGCTCCTGTTTGTTGGGCTGAATATGAAGCTCTTCGAGATCACCTGACACGTCAGTTCAGCACTCAATGTGACAGGTTGCAAGCTGATTTGACTGCTACGGATATTAAGGTTGACAATGTGCTACAAACGGCAACTGAGTCTGCAGCTGCCTTGACAGCGATTCAGAATTCTATTGGTGCATTGAACCGTGCCGTGCGAGTGTTGACACAGCGCAATGAGCAACCTGTTGATGATGCAAGTGTTCATGGTGATCACGGCGTTGATTTTGATGGAGAGGAGGATGATGAGCAAGCTGCTGCTCGTCGTGAGAGGTTGCAACGGCAACAACAACCACAACCACATGCTAATGGTGGACGTGGAGGTGGCCGAGGTGGTGCTATACCTCCTGTCGTNTGGATTTGCGCCTCTTGGTGCACGTCGTATGCTTGGCGACAATTTTGGTCATGCAGCCAACCGTGATGATGATAGCGTTGGTAAGCCCAAATTCAGTATTCCCAAGTTTGAAGGTTCCGTTGATGTGGAAGAATATATTAACTGGGAATTGAAGATGGAGCAACTTTGGCGTTTGCATGACTACACTGAAGATAGAAAGATCAAACTTGCATCTTCTGAGTTCGATGGCTATGCTTTGCTATGGTGGGACGGTCTTGTGAGTGCTAGGCGTGAAGCAAATGATGTACCTATTTTGTCGTGGCGAGAGATGAAGGCGGAGGTGCGTCATCGTTTTGTTCCTCGCAATTACATCCGTTCTTTGTATGATAAATTGCAGAATTTGAAGCAAGGTACCAAGACTGTTGATGAGTACTATAAGGAGATGGAGTTGATCATGCAGCGTGCTAAGGTGCGAGAAGAACCTGAACAAACTATGCAGCGTTTCCTTTCAGGTTTGAGCTTTAACATCAAGAGAATTGCGCGTCATCATCAATATGGCGATGTACAAGATTTGTTGCATCAAGCACATGAAGCTGAGTTACAGTTGACCGAAGATGCCAAATATGTGCCTCGTTCGTCCTATGCGCAAGGTAGTGTTTCATCACGAGCGACACCTAGTGTGGTGCCGCCTAGTCCTGTTCCTAGTTTCCGTGGTGCTGCTCCTTCCAAAGCAGTTTCGGTTGCTCCTAATGCCAAGCAATCACCACAACCTACTGCAAGTGCTACTGGCTCTTCCAATTCTACAGCTCGTACACGTGATATGAATTGTCATACGTGTGGAGGCAAGGGTCACTTCAAGCATGAGTGTCCAAACAAGAAGGTCATGTTGATCAATGAGGAGACCGGTGAGTATGAGAGTGGTGATGAGGTGGATCCTAATGCTGAGTTTGAGGAGGACAATGAAGATGAGTTGTATTATGTGGATGCCGAGCGTCTACCATCTATTGTGTGCACGCCCAAGGTGCTGAGTGTGGCCCCTAGTTCTTCGGAGCAGCGATGCAATTTGTTTCAAACAAGGGCTGCGATTGGCAACGGACATTCGTGCAAGGTGATCATTGATGGTGGCAGCTGCCGCAATTTAGCTAGCAAAGAGCTCTGTCAAAAGCTGAATCTGAAATACTTGCCACATCCCCATCCATATTTTATTCAGTGGCTGAGTGAAAGTGGGGAGATGAAGGTTAATCACATGGTGCAAGTTGAATTTCAGATTGGACCTTACAAGGACACCGTGGAGTATGATGTGGTTCCAATGACTGTTTGTCACTTGTTGTTGGGACGTCCTTGGCAGTTTGATAGAGATGTGCGGCACAATGGGAGATCAAATACCTATCAGCTCAATTGGCGTGGCAAGGAGGTGATGTTGCGGCCTATGACACCTCAAGAGATAGTAAATGAATCTCGCCAAAAAGTGGAAGTTAACCGTGAGGCTGAGCATGAGAGATTAGTTAGGCGAGAGACTCCACCTTCGGTGAGCGAGAGCCACAAGCCAAATTTGAGTGGTAAAAAGAAAAGTGAGGGAGAGAACAAAATAGTAATGTTAGCCACCAAATCTGATTTGAGAGAGTTTTGTGAGGATCCCACTCTAGTACCTCTTGTGCTTCTGTGCAAGGGGGAAATTCTTGTTTCTAACGACATGACCCCTCTCTCTATTGGTGTTTCTAATGTGTTGCAGGATTTTGGTGATGTTTTTCCGGAGGAAGTGCCCGCTGGTTTGCCTCCATTGCGGGGTATTGAGCATCAAATTGATTTGATTCCAGGAGCAACACTTCCAAACCGAGCTCCCTATAGGACCAACCCGGAGGAGACAAAGGAGATACAGCGACAAGTTCAAGAGCTTCTTGACAAAGGGTATATTCGTGTGAGCTTAAGTCCTTGTGCTGTTCCGGTCATTTTGGTTCCTAAGAAAGATGGTACTTGGCGCATGTGCGTAGATTGTAGAGCGATAAATAACATCACTATTCGTTATAGACACCCTATTCCTCGTTTGGATGACATGTTAGACGAATTAAGTGGTGCAGTTATTTTCTCTAAAATTGATTTGCATAGTGGTTATCATCAAATTAGGATGAAAGAAGGAGATGAATGGAAAACTGCCTTTAAAACAAAATTCGGTTTATATGAGTGGTTAGTGATGCCTTTTGGTTTAACTAATGCACCTAGTACTTTCATGAGATTGATGAATCATGTTTTGAGGCATTTCATTGGTAAATTTGTAGTAGTCTATTTTGATGATATATTGATTTATAGCTGCAATGAATTTGAACATACTGATCATATTAGACAAGTTTTGCAAGTGTTGCGTGATAATAAGCTATATGGTAATCTTGCTAAATGCACTTTTTGCAAAGATAAGGTCATATTTCTGGGTTTTGTTGTTTCTAAGCATGGAGTAGAGGTTGATGAATCTAAAATTGAAGCAATTAAAAATTGGCCTATTCCCATGAATATTAGTCAAATAAGAAGCTTTCTTGGTCTTGCTGGATTTTATAGACGTTTTGTGAAAGACTTCAGTTCTATTGCTGCACCTTTGAATGATTTAACAAAAAAGGTGTTGAGTTTGTGTGGGGCGCAGCCCAAGATGCCGCTTTTGATGAGCTGAAACGTCGTTTAATTTCTGCACCTTTGCTTATGCTTCCTAATTTCAATAAGCAATTTGATATTGAATGTGATGCTAGTGGCATTGGAATAGGAGGTGTGTTGATGCAAGAGGGTAAACCAATTGCATATTCTTCGCAGAAATTAAATGGTGCCCAATTGAACTATCCTGTTTATGATAAAGAATTGTATGCACTTGTTCGTGTTCTTGAGGTTTGGCAACATTATTTGTGGCCAAAAGAATTTATCATACATTCTGATCATGAAGCTTTGAAATATTTGAAGTGCCAATCTAACTTGAATAAACATCATACTAAATGGGCTGAGTTCATTGAATCCTTCCCATACATTATTAAGTATAAGAAAGGCAAAGATAATGTGGTTGCTGATGCACTCTCTAGGAAAAGCATGCTTTTGACACATTTAGATGTTAAAGTTCCTGGTTTGGAGAATTTGCGTGATTTATATGCTAATGATACTGATTTTTCCATGCCTTTTGCTAAGTGTTCTGCTGTGAAAGCTTGGGAAAAATACCATGTGCATGATGGATACTTGTTTAGAGCTAACAAATTATGTGTGCCAGAATCGTCCGTGCGTTTGCTGTTGTTGTAGGAATCTCATGGTGGCGGTTTGATGGGGCACTTTGGACGCGAGAAGACGTTACTAATGTTGGCTGATCACTTTTATTGGCCAAGGATGAGGCGGGATGTGGACAGGTTTGTTAAGCGTTGCATCACTTGCAGCAAGGCAAAGTCCAAGCTGAAGCCTCATGGTTTGTGTACTCCTCTTCCTGCACCTACAACTCCATGGGAGGACATAAGCATGGATTTTATGTTAGGATTGCCTAGAACCAGGAGAGGACATGATTCTATTTTTGTGGTAGTGGATCGTTTTTCTAAGATGTCACACTTTATTGCCTACCACAAAAGCGACGATGCGTCGCATATTGCTAATCTGTTTTTCAGGGACATCGTGCGCTTACATGGAGTACCCAAGACGATTGTTTCTGATCGAGACGTCAAGTTCATGAGTTATTTTTGGAAGACACTTTGGGGCAAGCTGGGAACGAAGCTGCTCTTCAGTACCACTTGTCATCCCCAAACTGATGGCCAAACGGAGGTGGTAAATCGCACACTATCAACGTTGCTGCGAGCTATGATCAAGAAGAACTTGCGTTAGTGAGAAGACTGTTTGCCGCATATGGAGTTTGCATATAACAGGGCGGTACATTCTACCACACAACTATGTCCGTTTGAGGTGGTGTATGGTTTCAAACCCATTACTCCACTTGACTTGCTGCCGCTTCCATTACATGAGAGAGTCAACATGGAGGCATCGAAGCGTGCATATTTTGTGAGAAAGATACATGAGAAGACTAAAGAGGCAATTGAGAAGAAAGGCAAGTACAATGCAGCTCGTGTCAACAAGAAGAGAAAGGAGGTGATCTTTCAGCCCGGCGACATGGTTTGGGTGCACTTTCGTAAAGACAGATTTCCTGTTCAGCGCAAGTCCAAGTTGATGCCGCGGGGTGATGGTCCTTTCAAGGTCCTTGCCAAGATAAATGATAATGCATACAAGATAGATCTTCCTACAACTGAGTTTTATGTCAGTAATACTTTCAATGTTGCTGATTTGACGCCATATGCTGGAGAAGACCTTCACGCGTCGAGGTCGACGCCTTTTCAAGGGGGGAGGATGATGAGGACATCCCTAGCCCTTTACAATTCTCTTCTATCGATGAGGTTACTGCTCAAGACATGCCCAATGAAGTGAGGATTGGACCAATGACAAGAGCTCGTGCCAAGCTACTTGGACAACAGGTGAACTCACTCTTAATTGAATATGATGTTTGTGATAATGAGAACTTTATACTGCCTAAGTCTATGCATTTGTGTATGATTAGGGTTGTTGATAACACAAGCATTAGAGGAGGACCAGAGGAGCAGCAAGAATCGGAGCACATCGACACCTATGGCGCGAGGGAGGAGCGGGAGGAATGCGCAAAGAAGGAAGAAGAAGAAGCACATGCAGCCCGGCCTGAGGCCGGCCAGGCACCCGAAGCCCCCGACCTACGAGACGCAGGAAGGCCGGCCCAAGCCCGGCCTAGGCCGGCCAGGTGCCCGAAGCGTCCGACCTCCGCCCGGCCTTAAGCCCGGCCACAGATAGGTTTAGGCCGGGCATGTACCCGAGCCGGCTGGCCTCAGCCCGGCCAGGCCGGCTAGGCTGTGCCATGCAAATCCTGGCCCGGCCTTTCCCCGGCCTGAGCCCGGCCTGGACCCGGCCTGCGCGCCAGATTTCGGCCGAACCCACTTTTGGGTCGGTTTGTACCCGTTTGAGTCCGAACCAAGTTAGGTTTTTGTGTTAGGTCGGTTGGCCCCCTATATAAAGCTAGGGCCGGCGGCTGTAGAGAGGGTTAGACCACGTTTTTGCTTAAGCCCTAGATTGGATTGCCACAAGCATTCATCTTTCACCGTGTTCCTCTTTGTTCGATCAGGAATACAACCCCCTCCACTTTGTTTCGATCTGGAGGTTATTGCTACCAAAGTTTGAGTGTGATTGTTGTTCCATTGGGAATTAGTAGGTCGCAGAAACCGCTTCGTGGCCGGCGGCTACGTTGCATCGGTGTGAGGCATCGCGAATATCCATTGGGTTGAAGAGCTGTTGCATCGGCAACAGGAGAGCAGCCAGAGAGTTCGTCGGAATCTTGCAATTTACCCATCATCATCATCCATCTACCACTGCTCATTGAGAAGATCGGGCCACCCCTTATCAATAACAGTAGCCAATGTTTAAGATGATTTCCATGTTTGCATCCTTACAGAACATGTGAGTTTTTGATTGATGCACTAAACCATCTAATGAGAATTATGTTGAGTTTGGGGTGAAGTAAGTTTTCTAGTGTCAAGAGAGAAGGGTGATATAATAAGATCAAGAAGAGTGAAGAGCTTAAGCTTGGGGAGGCTCCCATGGATCTCTCCAGCATATTTCAAGAAGACTCAAGCGTCTAAGCTTGGGAATGCCCAAGGCATCCCCTTCTTCATCGACAAATTATCAGGTCATCTCTAGTGAGACTATATTTTTATTCCTTCACATCATATGTGCTATTCTTGGAGCGTCTGTGTGCTTTTATTTTCAGTTTGTTTATGTTTTATCTTTTGGACACAACTTCTTGGATCCTAGCATTCCTGTTTGGGAGAGAGACACGCTCTGCTTTTTCATTAGAATACTCCTATTCTTCACTTATACTTGTTGAGTATTTATTTCTAGCGCTGTTAAGCTTCTAGCTCTTGTTTTCATGTATCTCTTGTCAGAGCTATTAGTTCTTTTAAAGAAAGTACTCTCTTGCTTCACTTATACTTGTTTGGAGAGTTGTTTAAATAAGTTGATTGGTGTTTGGTTGGAACAGAAAATGTTGCATGTGGTAATTGGCATAATGGAAAATGCTTACATACTCTTGTAGATCACTATTTTGGATAATTTGATACTTGTCAATTGTTTTGAGTTACTAAGTAGGACGTGTTTAAGCTTTTGTATCATGTAAGTAAAACCGATTAATGGAGAACTGCCGTAACGCTTGTTGAAATTTGGTTGTATAAGTGGTAATTCCAAGGTCTAGATATTTTCTAGTAAAAGAGTTTGGTTAACAAGGAAGACAATGTGGAGTCTTATAATGTTTCTAATATGTTGTCATATAAGTTTTTGCTGTACCAGTTGATAGTTTGTGTTTGCTTAAAAATAACTTTGCTAGCCTAAACTCTGTACTAAGCGGGAATGTTGCTTGTGCATCCAAAACCTTGAGCCAAAATCCATGCCATCTGTGTCCACCATACCTACCTATATGTGGTATTTTCATGCCACTCCAAGTAAAATTTTCATGTGCTACCTTTAAAATATTCAAAATACTCCTTTTTGTGTCTCTGTTTTTAAGCTCATGAGGAAGCAGTAGAGAGCTAGATATAACTTGTGACAAGCAAGGTCATTTCCCCCTTTCACCCGGTGTTGATGGTTTACGTCCTCACTTGAATCAACCTGAGAGCGGCTTAAGCAAAATATAAATATAACTCACCATTCTCCTCCGCACAATGAAAATCTGAGAAATCAGCTCAAACATTGGTTAGTGGTGAAACAAAGGAGAAAGAGGAATGTACTCGTTCCTCTAAAACCTGCCGCTCTCACAAATCTAAAAGCCTTGCTTGTTATGGGGGACTAGCTAGTTTCTTTGCTGTGAAGTCGTTGACGAAAGCATGCATATCTCAAAATTGTTTTACTTCTGTTCTATAAAAAATAAAAGCTCTAGTACATGACTAATCCCTGCTTCCCTCTGCGAAGGGCCTTTCTTTTACTTTTATGTTGAGTAAGTTTTCCTACTTCTTTCTATTTTCCACAAGCAAACACTAGTGTCAACTTTGGTACAACAATTGTTATATGATGGTGTATTTGACTGATTATATTGCTTTGTATTGATGATATCCATGAGATAAATATGTTGAGGTTGAAGCAATTGCTGAAACTAAAATCTTCCTTTGTGTTGGTCAAATACCTTTTACATAGAGATTATTGCTATGTGAGTTAACTCTTGTGCAAAACTTTTGGATTCAAGTCTCCAAAGTACTATTCATGAAAAGTTTTGCTCATATGATTCAATTGTTTATTCATTGCTTAATTAGTAGCAAACTATAGACCATTGACTTGGATCACTTCATTCATTCACATGTGCTTTACACTATTATTTGATCAAGATTGTGTGGTAGCATGTCACCTAAAAAATTATTTTGTTTTTATCGTTTACCTACTCGAGGACGAGTAGGAACTAAGATTGGGGATGCTGATACGTTGCAAACGTATCTATAATTTTTGATGTTCCATGCTGATATTATGCCTGTTGTTACATGTTTTGCATACACTTTATATCATTTTTATACATTTTCAGGTACTGACCTATTAACAAGATGCCACAGTGCCAGTTCCTGTTTTCTGCTGTTTTTCCTTTTCAGAAAATTTATTAAGGAAATATCCTCGGAATTGGACGAAAATCAACGGACATCAATATTTCACCGAAACATCCACGGAGCCCGAAGGAGAGCCAGAGAAGCGCCAGGGGGCGCCCTCACCAGGGCTCAGCGCGGCCCTACCTCCTGCCGCACCGAGGGGTGGTGTGGGCCCCTCGGGTGCCCTTCGCCGCCGCCCTTTCGCCTATTTATTCCTACTTTACCGAAAACCCTAAATACCGAGTCATATTCCACGAAAAGTTCCAGAGCCGCTGCCGTCGTCAAACCCTACTCGGGAGGGTTCTTGAAGCTCTTCCCGGCACCCTGCCGGAGGGGAGATCATCACCGGAGGGTTCTACATCACCATGCCTGCCTCCAGAGTGATGCGTGAGTAGTTCATCCTTGGACTACGGGTCTATATAGCAGTAGCTAGATGGTAGTCTCTCCTCTTTGTGCTATCATGTTTAGATCTTGTGAGCTGCCTAACATGATCATGATCATCTTATTGTAATGCTACATGTTGTGTTTGCTGGGATCCGATGAATATTGATACTATGATCAAGTTGATTATCAATCTATCTCTATATGTTGTTTATGATCTTGCATGCTCTCTGTTATTACTAGATGCTTTGGCCAAGTATATGCTTTTAACTCCAAGAGGGAGTATTTATGCTCGATAGTGGGTTCATGCCTCCAGTAATCTGGGTGAGTGACAGAAACATCTAAGGTTGTGGATGTGCTGTTTCCACTAGGGATAAAACAACAATACTATGTCTACGGTCATTTGTGTTGTTTACATTACAAACTTTGCATAATGTGATTATCCGTTGCTTGCAACTTAATACCAACGGGGGACACAGATGTGAACCTGGCGGTGGATTATTAGTCATAGACGCAGTTGGAAAACGGTCTATGTATCTTGATGTAATGCCCAATTAAATCTCATAGTAATCATCTTGTCATATATTTGCATTGTCATGCGTTCATTATTTGTCAATTGCCCAACTGTAATTTGTTTTACCCAGCATGTTAGTTATCTTTTATGGAGAGACACCACTAGTGAGCTGTGGACCCCGGTCCATTCTTTTACACTGAAACAAACACCGTTGACACCACGCTCCACCATCATTTGCTCGCTGTCCACTTTTGGCATTTGCACTTGTTTTCCACACCATACGTTTAATCCTTTGTTTTCAGCAAGCCGGAGAGATTGACAACCTTCCTGTTTCGTTGGGGCAAAGTAGTTTGATTGTGTTGTGTGCAGGTTCCACGTCAGCACTCGTGTTGCGCCGCACGTATAGCTGACAACCTTCTGAGCACTTCTAATTCCTCCTTGATTTGATAACCTTGGTTTCATACTGAGGGAAAACTGCTTTTGATAACCTAGGTCAGAATTCATGATGTAGGCCAACCCAACGACATCACTATGTCAAGCATCCCAACAAATGCCACATAAACATGGACGTCAAAGGTGAACTCAATCCTCTCTACGGACCTCAATACGTCGCCTTTGGATGGTATACTACCTAAGCGTCTACCCTTGTACATTACCAGGTGTCACACGACGAGTACGGATGCCAAGGGATATGCCGAGGGAGCCGAAGAGTCGAAGCCATCCAAGGCGTATGCATGGAAGAGGAGGAAGAAGCGGAGACAAGGCGAAGACGGCGCCAGACTAGCCGGCCTCCAGCCCGGCCTCGGGAACGCAAGGCCGGCCTCCAGCCCAGCCTCGGTCCCGGCATCAGCCAGCCAAGGCCGGCCCCCCTGTAGAGCCGACCGGCCTCCAGTCTAGCCTTGGCCAGCCAAGGTCGGCCACCCTGCAGAACCGGCCGGCCTCCAGCCCGGTCTTGACCCCGGCCAGGCCAGCCTCACGGGCTGCCCCCTTTGTTTTCCTTCCCACCTACCCCCTTTTGGGTCAGACTTATATAAAGGCACCTCCTCTTGAGATCTAGGGCAAGACTAAGGATAGAATTTAGACATCGAGACTTGGGCTTGTGCTCATCCCTCCCTTTGTGGAGAAGATCCCCTTGTTGATTCAAGGCTCCTCCTTAGATGTATCTATTGGTGTGATTCAAGGTTCCCTTCTTGCGCAAAGTCTCTCGAGTGGAAGATTCTACTTCACCATCTCTCTTCCCCACAATTCTACCGAGCGCTTGGCGATCTTTCACATAGGGATTCTACCTTGCGGTCTCTCCCTTGTGTGATTCTATTGGGCCGGTGGACCGACCAGTGAGGGCAACGTGTCAATTGTATCGGGTTTGTGTTTTTGTGTTCTTTGTGTTCTTCGTGTTCTTGCGTGCGTTCGTCCCCTCGTTCGTCAATTCGTGAAGATCGGGCCACCCTAGAGGGCTTGCCCTACACCATACGGTATCAGAGCTTTAGGTTGCCACGGATTTGACTTGTGTTTTTCCCCAATTCCCCCAAATTTTTCTTTGATTTTTCCAATTTTGAAAATTCCATGAAAAATAGCCTCAAATTGCTTTTGGTTCGATCTGAGATTCTTGTGAGTTTTGGCAGGTTTTGATCCATGGATCCATTGCTATACTTGTTGATCTACCTCCCTTTGCGTTCCCATGGCCAAATTCCTTTGATTTACCCTCCGATTTGGTGTTTTTCGGGCCGTTTTTCCGCCCAAATCGCCCATTTTCGCATCACGGGAAGGTCAAACCCGACCAGACAGCCCGGCCTCAGACCTGGCCTCGGACCCGGCAAGGCCGGCCTCCCACCCGAAGCTCCCGGCCTTCATCCCGGCCTAGGCCGACCTCTCTGCAAATTCTGAAAATTTGTTTTGGCCATATCTTTTCACTCCGGACTCTGTAGAGCTCGGTGTGGAACCAGCAGGAGCAGCCTTAAACGATGGTGGTGGTGCTTTGCTTGTCGTTTCTTTGTTTGGCGTGGCAGTGGAAGTAGAGGGAGGAATCATGGTGCGCGTAGGACGTGCACGTCCAGTCCAAGATGTGGTCCATCCTGCAGAAAAATTAGCCCGCGAAGCTTGCCGATCCTGCACTTCACGTTCAGCAATACAAGCAAGATGGAACAAACGAGTGATGGTATGATACTCCTTATACTCCAAAATGGTTTGAATTTCTTTATTTAACCCACCAATAAAACGTGCAAGCATAGGTTTAGTATCTTCCACAACCCCACATCTAAGTAACCCAGTTTGCAATTGTTGATAGTATTCCTCTACTGAATTTTTGCCTTGTTTTAGTTGCTGCAGTTTTTGAAGCAAATCACGTTGATAATATGGAGGTACCCAACGAGTACGCATAGCAGTTTTTAAGAAGGTCCAAGTGGTGGGGATGACATTAGGATTGACTCTAGAATATTCAGACCACCAAATAGAAGCAAACCCAGTAAACTCACAAACAACAGCTCTAACACGTCTATCTTCAGGGTAATGTAAGCATGCAAAACGTTGTTCAGTTTCTAATTCACATGTGAGATAAGCATCAGGATCATATCTACCCTCAAAAGGTGAAATTGTTAACTTCAGTTTAGCAACATGGTCATCATCATGCAATACCTGAGGGCGTGGTGCAGTATTACCATTACGAATGTGGGCGCACGGCCGACCAGGGGCTTGTTGCTGCACTTCTACTCCTTCATACTCGTCCTCGCCCTCACCCTCGTAGTAATAAAAGGGCTCATCGACAGCCGCAGCTACTCCAGAATTTTGGCCTTGCTCGCGGGGTACACGTTGAGCGTGCCCAACATACCCGGGACGACGAGGAGCAGCAGCCGGCGGTGGTGGAAGATGAGCGAGGAACTCGTTGAATTTGGCATCGAGCTTGGTATCAAGAGATTGCTGGAGGCCGGTTATCTTTTCACGTCCCTCGCCAAGTTGTTTGTCGATGTCCTGCGTGTTATCCATCACAAGCTTGGCGAACTTAGTGTGTAACTCCTTGTTCATCAGGTTCTCCCATTCGTCACCCGAGCCTGACATGGTTAGTAGAAGACAGGAAACAAATCACAAGAATATGTTCCTATGAACTACTAGGTGGTAGTGGAAAGAATGCGTAATCCGTCAAACCAAAAGCAAAGCTCTTACAAGTTGTTACCAAGCAGCAGTAGGTGACTGGCAACTAGCGGAGTCAACTCGCCAAAGATTAGATGAAGCGATTGCCAGGTGAGAGTCACAACACACGGTATAGAAATCTGTGAAGCTTTGGGAAGGCTAATATATTGTATAGCAAAACTCAAATCAGGAATGCAAGTTGAATAAACGCTCAAAGACGGTACTATGCTAGTCCTAGGCTAGATCGTACTAGAGATGCGAGCCTATAGCACCAACAAAATCAAGGCGCGGCAACAACAAGCACAAATGGATAGCTCAAAAGCAAGATATAAGTGAAGATCACAGAAAATTCTGAACTTTTTTCACAAAAGTGGCAAAAACTCAACCTTCCTGGACTCTTTTGGAAATTCTGAGAGATTCTATCAGAAAAGTGGATAGAAAATTTTCTGACGAGAACTTTGAGTGGTCGAACGTCGAAAACGGAGTTCGTATGCAAAAGTTATGGCCGGTCAAAGTCGAACAACCAAAACTGTCAAAAAAACCCACTAATTCGGACTAATTCGGACCTGATTAGTAGAAATCGGGTCAAATCGGGTCAACCTGAAATCTAATACCACTTGATAGAGGTAGAGGTGTCCTATCTTTCGATGAGATGATAAATATCGATTTGGCTGGCGTCGACGTTGACGATCCGACTACAAACGTGCGAGGATGCTGCGCCTTAGCAATCGCTACACCAACTCCGGGAAGGTTTATGACAGCGCCGAAGCACAATCGACCAAACCAACTAAGGTCTATTCCTGTAGGCAATTGAAGAACAAGTAAGAACAATGAATTGGCAATCTGAATATTGTGAATATGAATGATTATATATGAAAGTGGGGTTCCGAAGAGCGGTCTTGGTCTGGCCGATCTGCACAAACGAAGTACGGCAAAGTTGCAGCGACGGCTAGCTAACTTTAGACTAAACAAAACCCAAACCCTAAAGTAACGACCTAGGGGAGTACTTATAGGGAAACTTAGGGGAATTTTGTGCAGCCTCGGAAAAGGGGGCCAAAATCCTTCCTAAGTCGGTTTCCCTATCAATACGGACTCTAAAAACAGCCTATGAAAAGGTATCTCGAAAATACATGGGCCTGGCCCAAAAATAGAGGTGTCGCAGCACCATATAATGCTATGGATGAAAATATGAAGTGTGGTCTTTGAATATTTCGTCCATGACTTCATGCTCCCTTATAGTGGCTTCACAACCCTCGATTCTCCATGTGTGGCGTCAACTTCAATCCTCGTATGCTTGCTGCCATCTCCATGGACGATCATGCTCCAATACTTGTCCATCAACTCCTCGCTAGGTCCATTATTCCTAAGTGTAACAAACACATTGGTTTTAGGCAGTAGCATATTCTCATGTAAATTTGGAAGAGTTCCAAGAAACGAAAGTACCTGATAATTTATTTGACGTGCACGAGCTTGAGTAATAGGTCCTTGTATTTGTGTAGTGGTAGGACTAGTGGTTGTAACTGTAGTTGGGATGTCCTCATCAGCCTCTGTCCGTCCGCCCTGCAAAAGGTGGGAGACCACACCTAACCCCCCTCAGAAGAATACTTGGACGAGAAGAAGCCACGTCACCCCCGAAGAAGAACCCGGAGGGGTTTTCCCGCCAAAACCCCTCCGCCCCCAAAGGTGCACCTGTGGGATCCCCTTAGCCGATAAAAGTTGGACCAAGGCACTGGAGGGAAGGGACGGATTTCCAGAGAGTCAGAGGCTAAGCTAGGTAGCGCACAAGACAAAGAGTAGCATAGGCGAGAGGCGGTCTCCTCCGGGTCAGGATCTGCTCATCTTCAACCTCTACCCGACACCTCCCGGGTTGGCACCCGCAACCACCCCTGTAAAGCTACACCATTATATAACACTCAATCCAGACATGCAGGTGTAGGGCTGTTAGTCTCCGGGCAGCCCGAACCTGGGTAAACTCCTTGTGTCTCTGCGTCGCTTGCTAGTATGTAGATCTAAGGCGTAGACGAAGTCCTCCCGGCGGAAGACGTTTCTCAGCCTCCTTCGCGCCCCATACCGAACCTAAAAAGGGGGTATCCTTTACTCCCGGTGTCCATTATCCAAGACACGACACTATAACACACTTGTAGTTCAAATTTCATTATCTCTCGATAAATGCTACTAAACTCATTTAATGAGTTCAATATAGTTAAAAAGCCCAAAAATCATGATAGTCACGGATTTTGCCTCCCATATGATAGGGTTTGTGTGAAAATTGTGAGAGTTCAATTTACAATATTATTTGTGGTACCTACTTCACGACAAAAGGGGATTTTGTTATTAAAAAAATGAATAAAAATATACCTTATTTTTTTTGGAAACCTTGCTTTGACAATCTTGTTTATAATGTCGAAACACATATTTCTGTCGAGTATGGTAATCATATAATGAAGGTAGACATAGAAATGTCATTGATCTTTGTCATTTGGCTTGAAAGCCAAGAATCTTCATATAAGATGATGAGGACATCCCTAGCTCTTCTACACTTGAAGATGTTGCTGTTCAAGACAAACCCAATGAAGTGAGGATTGGACCAATGACAAGATCAAGAACCAAGTTATTAGAACAATAGGTGAACTCACTCTTAATAGAATTTGATGTTTGTGATTATAAGAATTTTATACTACCTAAGTCTATGCATTTATGTATGATCAGGGTCATTGATAACACGAGCATTCATGGAGGAGAGGAGCAGCAAGGCATGGAGGATCACGTGGAGAGCAAGAGGGAATGCATGGAGAATACAATTCAGAACATCTACTACAAGTGCTTGAGGGAGGAGAGGGAGGCAGGAGCACATGGAGAGAGGCAAGAGGATGGCACACAACACAATGTTGGTGGCGCCAAGGAGGATTCCTAGTCACACCAGGTGATGTAGCCCAGCCCAACGTCACCACCATTTCAATCATTCCAACATATGCCATGTTACCACGGACGTCAAAGGTGAACTCAATCCTCTCTACGAACCTCAATGCACCGCCTTTGGATGGTGTATTACCTAAGCGTCTACCCTTGTACATTACTAGGTGTCACACGACGAGTACGGGCGCGAAGGGAGACGCCAAGGGAGCCCAAGAGTCGAAGCCATCCAAGGCGTATGCGTGGAAGCGGAGGAAGAAGAAGCAGAGGCAAGACGAAGATGAAGAGGGAGGCGAAGCCAGTCTGGCCGGCTCCCAGGCCGGCCACATGCCAGAGCCAGCCGGCCTCCAGGCCGGCCTTCCTGCCGAGGCGCCCGACCTAGGCCGGCTCCCAGGTCGGCCACCCGCCAGAGCCTGCCGGCCTCTAGGCCGGCCCAGGCCGGCCTCCCTGCCGACGCAGCCGGCCCCCAGCCCGGCCACTCGTGTCCTGCACCCCATTTTGTACTAAGACTATAAATAGCTCTTCCCCCCTTCCATCAAAAAGACATGTAAGATGTAGTAATAGACCTAGACACTTGGGCTTGTGCTCATCCCTCCCTTTGTGGAGAAGACCCCCTTGTGGATTCAAGGCTCCTCCTTAGATGTATCTATTGGAGTGAATCAAGGACCCTCTTTGCGCGGAGCTCTCTCGTGTGTGATTCTACTTCACCGTCTCTCACTCACGAGATTCTACCTCGCGCTCACCGATCTTTCACATGAGGATTCCACCTCGCGGTCTCTCCCTTGTGTGACTCTATTGGGCCGGTTGGACCGACCGGTGAGGGCAACGCGTCAATTGTATCAGGTTTGTGTTCTTGTGTTCTTCGCGTTCTTCATGTTCTTGCGTGCGTTCGTCCCCTCGTTCGTCAATCCGTGAAGATCGGGCCACCCTAAAGGGCTTTGCCCGCATCATATGGTATCAGAGCTTTAGGTTGCCACGGATTTGACTTGTGTTTCCACCAATTCCCCCAAATTTTTCTTTGATTTTGCCAATTTCGAAAATTTCCACCAAAAAAATAGCCTCAAATTGCTTTTGGTTCGATCTGAGATTCTTGTGCATTTTGGTAGGTTTTGATCCGTGGATCCATTGCTATACTTGTTGATTTACCTCCCTTTGCGTTCCCATGGCCTAATTCCACCGATTTCCCCTCCGATTTGGTGTCTTTTGGGCCATTTTTCCGCCCAAAATCGCCCATTTTCGTGTCACGGGAAGGTCGATGCCCGGCCTCCAGCCCGGCCTAGGCCGGCTACCAGGCCGCCCCCCCCCCCCGGCAGAAGCAACCGGTCTCCAGCCCGGCCCAGGCCGACCTCTTTGCAGAAAATTTGTTTTGGCCATAACTTTTCACTCCGGACTCCGTTTTTGGTAATTTTCGTCTCTAATCGAAGCTACCGACAAGCTCTACGTCACCAACATGGTTGATCCGTCTTTTATTACCACCATATTTCGTGATCAAGGAAGAGGCATTCCACTCCAAGGGTGAAGATCGTCGATGAAAGGTATAACATCCCCAATTCTTATCCCACCTTGCATCACTTTTTAGCCAAGCCATTTGTGCCTACCTTACCTATTTAGACTAGCTCATCTATGATTGCTTGGGCTTTGCACACTTGATACCTCATAGTGTTCCGAGCAAACCATGTATGCGCTAGTTGATATAGTTATTGTTGGCAAGCAAAGTTGATGTAGCCCCACATGTGGACAACACCATGGCCAACACACCAAATGGCCCAATGACAAGGTCAAGAGTCAAGGCTGTCCATGAAAAGGTGACCTCGCTCCTCTCGATGTGTGATCATGACAACCCTTTGAATGGTTTGCTACTTCATGCAGTACCTTGTGCATACTCAGGATCCACCTTGATGACGACCTACAATGGAGTAGAAAAGATGAGCAAGAGGAGGTCCAAGATGATGCAGAAGATGACCAAGAGAAGGCCCAAGAAGATGGTGAAGGAGAAGATGAAGAAGGAGGGAAGCAGGCTGGCCGGCCCCCAGGCCGGCCGCATGCCAGAGCCAGCCGGCCTCCCAGCCGGCCCAGGCCGGCCACCCACCAGTGCCTGCCGGCCTCCCAGCCGGCCCCCAGTCCAGTCCCCCACCTGCGCCCGCCTACCTCCTAGCCGGCCTAGGCCGGCCACCAGGCCGGTCCCCCACCTGCGCCCGCCGACCTCCCAGTTGGCCTAGGCCGGCCACCAGGCCGGTCCCCCACCTGCGCCCGCCGGCCTCCCAGCCGGCCTAGGCCGCCCACAGGCCGGACTCCCGCATCCTGCACTCGTTTGTACTACGCCTATAAATATCACTCCCCTCTTTCCTTTTAGGGTTAGACTAAGATTAGACTTTGAGCTTTGCTCCTACTTTCCCTTGTGGAATTCATGGCCACACTAGACGCGTCTAGGTGATGTACAAGGCCCCTCTTTGTGTACGGTCTCTCATGAGCATGATTCTACCTTCGGGTCTCTCATGTTTATGATTATACCGTTCGCTCACCAATCTCTCCCGAAGATTCTACCTCGCGGTATCTCTTCGGGATTCTATTGGTCCGGTTGATCCTACCGGTGTGGGAAAAGGAACTCCAAGGGTAAGTCCTTCTTGTGGTTGCGATCCGAGACGGTCTCCCGTGTATCTTTGTGTTTTCCCCCTTTTTTGGTTCTTCGTGCTTATCGCTCTCCCCACGTCTATCCGTGAAGATGGGGCCACGAGCTACACCATATGGTATCAGAAGCTTTGGTTGCCACAGATTAGACCGTTGATTTGCCACTTTTTTCACCAAATTTTTTTCTTCTTCTTGCCCAATTTCGAAAATCCCCACCAAAAATAGCCTCACGCAATTTTGGACCGATCTATCGTTTGGGTGCGTTTTTGGTAGTTTTGACCCACGGATCTATCACTTTTACCCAATTTTGCCCAGAAATTGAAGGATTTGGAGGATTTGCGGATTTGCTCATTTTCTAGTTCGTCCAGACAGGCCGGCCTCCATCCCGGCCTAGGCCGGCCCCCAGGCCGGACCCCCTGCTGAATCAGCCGGCCCCCAGCCCGGCACATGCCGGCCCCCGGGCCGGCCCCTCTGCAATTTTTTTTCTCCATTTTCCATTTGTTCCGTTGGGCATTTTTCCTTCGTGGTTTCTCCGATTATGTTGATTTTCGACACCACGCGAAGCTTGCAACATCTACTACGCAATCGCATCGGAGTCACCTACACCACCTCATCCGCAAGCTCTAGTTTGTCATCAACTTTGAAGGTATAACTTGCGACAAAACCCCATCCTCTTCGTGATCTAATCCTATAGGAGCTAGCTCTCGTCAATTGCGGGCATTGTACAAATGCGACACTGAGTGAGTGCATGTTTTGTTGTGAACATTACCATCGTCTAGTAGTCTCGGCTCGTGCAAAAAATGTGGGGACCCCGGACTAGCCGTCCGAAATACCCTTGTGCCTACATCAGCGATCCCATGATCAGTGTGTCGCTGAGCACAATCGAACTGGTAATCAAAGAACATCCCTAAATACCGAAGGAATTTACTTACTTGATTGAAGTCATAATCTTCAATAGGTACTTGCAGCGGAAATCACCAAACAACGTGGAGCCCAAGTCATTCACCTTAACCCTACAGGAAACTGACTGGGAAGCGCCCTAGTTCGCATTGACGTCATTTCCGTCTCCTTCTTCAAGCTGCTCTTCTTTAAAATCTGGCTAAGACAATAGCCAGGGACGAAACCAATATGAGTACATTTGATTGTACTCGCAAACTACCCCCGAAAGAGCATGCCCTACACTTTTTATAGTTTGAGTAAAACTTTGTTTGCTTTGAAAACTCTATTCGTATTGAAAAGAGAAGGATAGACTTTTGTTTAGTAAAACTTTGTTTGAAAGCTCTATAACTTTCATTAAAAAAAAATAAGGAGAATTTTATAATTTTTCATAACCCTTGTATATTTTCGAAAACATCTAAAGCCTTTGTTAAAAGAAAAGAAGGCTTTTAGATCTCTTCCCATAAATCGGCCTTTATAAGAAACCTCTTTTGAAATGTTTTTCCCGAAAGTAGATGTTTGTTGAAAAAGGTAAGAAGTCCCTTTTTAAAAACGTTTTTCCCGGAAAATCACCATTTTGTCTATTTCTCCAAAACTCCTCCTTTTTCCCAACCATGTCTCATCATGGTCCAATTATCTCCACAACTCATACCACTCCCTTTGGTATAGTTGGGTAACAACATCTCCACTTTTGTTTCTTTTTCTTAAACTTTTCCAAAACTTGCACATCTTTGCAAAACTTTGCACATGGTCTAGTAGGGCCTCCCAACTGTCCATATCCGAGGACTCGGCTATTCGAATAGTTTTACCCTCTGCAGAGGTAGCACGCTTTTCCCACACCCATCCGGTAACTCATCGTGTCAGCCACGTCCCGCCATACAAGGTGTATGCGAAGTTGAGCCACCGGCCATAGCCTTTCCTTTGCTCATGCTAGTATAGGACCCTACCGCTACGATTTTCACCATTCCTTCGACACCTAGTATAGGATCCCCCGTCGAGGAACCTAGATGTGAGGACTCGTAGTTCTGCCCGGCGAGTAATCTCTTCAATCCCTCAATCCAACATATTTGCCGGGACCCAGGTTAGGGGTTAGAGTCGCAATGCTCATCCCCTCATGGAACGAGGTCATCCTCGTTGTTGAGGCACCCCATACTAATATGAGCAAACTATATGACTACGCCCGTTCCCATATTTGGGTAGATGTGGTCGCACAGATTTTCGGCTGGTCGACGTAAGTACTAGGACACAATGTGCATTTTTCATAAACATCACCATTTATCACTTCTCCACTTCCATACCGACCATTCGGCATGTCATCATCAACTAGGTACTTTAAAAAAGGAGTTTGGAATAAACCATATTTTTTCCCATGCTATAGTTTGAAAAGGAATCTTTCCACCCAATACTTCCATATAGGGTGTCAAAGTAATACACTTGTATTTTGGAAAAGGGTTTTCAAAATCATAGCTTTGGTGGCAAAAACCACTTAAGTCATTTATGCTCTTTATGGGTAAAACATGTAAATCAAAATAGACGTATATAAATGCAAGCTCAGTGAAGTAGCTTGCCTGTTTTCAGCATAATGTCCCTGGACTTCTCCTCACTGATCAAAGAAATAATTTCTGATTCTTCTCCAATAAATCCTTCCCAAGGATCACTCCGGTAGCGTTTATATCTAGCGTCGCAAAAGGGAAAGAACACAATCAACACACAGTAGGACACTCCAACAACAAACATCAAGCAACACTAACAAACAACAATCATGAGAGAAGATTATTATTTACCAAACAAGTTTGGCAATCACCAACCCTACTCATGTTTAAGAATTATGATTAGAGTTGTGACTAAGCATCTTTATTTAAACAGGAAATACTTCAGACAAAAGTTAAGCTACCAACTCTTTTCTATAATTCACAACATCCTACCAAGCTAAGGTAGAGACATTAACATGATACTCAAGCTAGCACTCAACTTGAATATAACCAAGTTTAACAAGCAAGGCAAGTATATTAACCACATAAAAATAACCTAATTATCAACATAAACAAGCAATACATACCATTTCTAAACTACTCAATCAAGCATCACAACAATCTCATGCATCACACATAGCTACTGCACTCACAAAGCAACACAATTTGATTTCAATTTGATTTAATTAACCATTATTTAAATGTGTCACAATTATGGCAGAAACAAGGGTTTCATGTTTAATTACATAACTTTTGTTCTGTTGGTCACAAAAATGTGAACTACAATTCTATGGATAGCTACTGATGTGTAGAAGCTAACCCAATTGGATTTAATTCAATTCGGGTTATTAAACTCCATACATAATTGTTTTAATCCAGAAAGTTCATTCTCTCGTTTTTGCTACAACTCAAGTTAAGATTTCTAAAAGATTAAATCCTCTTAGGGATAACTAGTATTGCTTGAATGTGAGCTAAAAAAATTTGGTTTGACCTCATTTGGATTAATAGAGTATCAGAAACAAACAAGTTTAGGTTTTATACCTTCTGTGGCATTTTGAATATCATTATTTATTTATTAGTCTAAATGGGGTGAAACCACTTTAGTGAGTTAGATAATTTCATAAGCTTTCCCTAACATTTTCATTTTCTATTTTTAGATTCCTAGATCTCGAGATATTAATTTTCAAAGTCTGGATCAATTTTCTAACAGAGGATTCACCTATTTAAGTTCAACAACTAACTGATTTGATAATTTTCTACTGACTTAACCACAACACCGGATGGAATCAAACCAGTGGAATTGGGTGGATTAGTTGATGTACTTTTGATACCATTTTAGTTTGGTATTTTTGGTTAAACCAAGTTCTAGGAAACATCTCCCAAAGGTGGTACCAAAATAACCTTTCTGAGTTTTTCAGTTAAAATTAACACATTTGTCATTTTTATTTCAAATGGGAGACATGTCCAACAAGGATCATGGTCTGCATCTAAGTGAAGATGGCATGTTATAATATCTACAAGATTTTAGTTTGCTATTTTTAGGCCCCTAGTTAAATAGGAATTTGCATGGGAAGTTGGCTGTCTCCGTTATTTCATGTGGTGGAATTAACTGACCAGCTATCTTCCTTCAATTAGATCTTTTACATAGATTGTATTTTGGGGTTCAAAACACTTGTTCATGGCAGTATATTAACCATACTAACATGTTATGCCAAGAGAAACTCCTAAATAAATCTAGATAAATTAATATTAACAGTTAAAAACAGAACCATTTATCTGTTTCAGAAGTTTTTCTGGAAACAGACAGAACATATAGCTACTTTGCCTAATTATTCGAGGATGCTAAACTAGTTATTTTGGAAATCTAAAAGTTGCATCCGAATCTATAAAACTAGGTATTTCCAACCATATGAAGTTTGTAAATTTCGGTGGAGCAGATTTACCAGAATGTGCATGCAAAGTGGGCTACTCTAAACAGATTTCCAGACTTGGCAGTTTTTCAGAAAATCGAATCGGGCGGGAACTAACCAGGGCCGTTGATCTGGAATCCGACGGCCCACGGCCATCTTCCTCAGCCCGACGGGGCAGAGAACAGGGAGAGAGAGGGAGCGGCCGGGGAGGCACCTGCCGGCGGCGAGGGACTCCGGGGCGGCTTGGGGTTGAGGGAGGGTGGTCGGGGCAGCTCCTGGGTGGCGGTGGCGTCGCCGGAGACGCACCACCGCGGCGTCACGGTGCGGTGGCCGAACAGCTCGGGGTCGAGCTCCGGCTGCTCCTCCGCTGCACCTGGGTGGAAGAGGGGAGTGGTGGTGGTGGTGTGGTGGAGGGTGGAGGCCAGGGGTGGCCTTTTATAGGCGGGAGAGGCACGGAGGCGAGAGGATTGTGAGGGGGGGTCCGGGCGGCCAGACCATGCCGCGGGTGGCACGGGTGCGTGCGGGGCGGCGTCGTGCGGGCTGGGGAGGACACGGGCGCGTGCCAGGGGGGTCAAGGGAGGTGTTGCGCGTGTTGGGGCGGTCGGGGCCGGGTCGGACGCGCTCTGGTCTGCTCGGGGTGGTCGCGGTAATGTGCGCACGCAACGTGTTCGACAGGGTGTCGGCCGGCAGTTCACCGGCGACTGCGGGCAGGGGGAGGGTCCAGGAGCTACGTGGTCGACTTGGGGTGCTTCTAGGGAGCAAGGGAAAGCTCCAGGACATGGTGGTCTGTTGTTTTGCTGCTGGTTGGTCAAGTGCCTATGGTGGAGGGGCATGTCCATGCCATGGCTGGTTAGGGCTAGGGTGTAGGGTATGGGGTTGCTTGGGGATTGTCCAGAACGTGCAAGGGGGGTGCTGGGTGAGTGCTGGACATGAGGGAGACAAGATTAGGGCAAGTGTGGGGCTGCCATTTGAATATAGGGTAGGGGCACCATTTTGCACTATTTGCCACTATTATGCACTTCAATGCTAAAGAAAGAGATGAGGTGCAAGTGTGCAAATGCTGTGGGGATTAAGTATAGATGTTAGTGATTTTTGGGTGCTATGATGGAATTTATTTGACAAGTGCATCATAGCACATTTTGTGATTTTGGTAAGCTTAAAGAAAACAAATAGAAAAGTACATTTAGATTTTTGAAAATATATTTTGAAGAGGGAAGAAATATTAGAGCAAAGTGGGAGTGAGCACTATGTCACCCCACTGGTTTTTGGTTTAAAAGAAAATATTAATTTCTCACTTGGAGAAATTTGTTTGTCACTTGTCACATGATTTTATGTGTTGAAGTTTTGATTCTGTTTCTCTTCCTTTCTTCATATTTTACTAGGCAACACACACACATCAAAACACAAAAATATTCACTTCACAACCATGACCACACAATTCAAACCACATGGATTAATCATACCACCACTTCCATAAGTAACAATACTATCTTTTAAAAAGGATCACACTCAATTATGACAAGATGATGTTTTAAAGGAATGTCTCAACCCATAACTTAATTGTTTTTAAAAAGGTTTGAGAAAGGAAATAGGTGGGGTAATATATTTCCCACTAGTGTTGTGTTAAAATGGAGTGGAAATCAAAGTTTGTAAAATGGGAGTTGCATATACATGCAAAATATCATGGTTGGCAATAGATAGGAGATAACATATAGATCTCCATATTTTTGGGAACACAAAATTTTGGAAATACTTTTACTTTCTCAACTAAAGGGTATTTTATTTGTTGCTGAAATCAAACATCATTGAAATGGTCTTTGGCCAAAATAAGATTGGAAAAGATATGTGGAATAGATTCTTGTCATAACATGATCATCAAAGTTTAATATGTTTTTACTTGGGCTGGGTTCTTGGATTAATATTTACTAGTCAAACAACATAAACAACAAGTCACACAAGGTTAAACAGAACAATATAAAGGAAAACACAATCAGTAGTGAAGTATTTCAAAAAGTTTTTGTTGGTTCTGAATTTTGGGTCTTGTTAATTCTTATTATAAATTTGGGATGTTACAAAAAATCCATAAAAAAAATGAGTCGAGGTCCTACAATATTACACTTGCAAGCTCTAAAGGATCAAGAGTGTTGAGAAAGAGTGAGTGCGCATTTGTGCAAATCGGGTGCCCTTGAAAGCAGTAGAGCTAGTTGTCCTTCGAGTGGTGTTGCGACAAGAGCATAGTCTTCGTTAGGTCCTCTTGGCTCGCCCCTATAGTCGCACCACCCCCCTTCATCCCCACGTGTGTGTTCCGTTGTCGGTTTGTGTGGTTGGTTCTTTTCGTTTTGGATCATTGTGGTTATCTTCTACCTTTAACAATATCCTTTTCATTGATTGTTCCATTTGCTATACCACCTTCCCTACCGAGCTCCTCATAAGTGTGTGCGTTGGTGATTTGCTCTTGGATCGCTTCTTGCAAAACGCTTTACCCTTGCGACGTGACTTCTCACTCACCAAGGACCACAAGGCTCAATACTATCTTTGAAGGTAAGAGACGATCGGGTTTGATCTTCACTAACCACCATATACACGAGACTCTTGTGTTGTTACCATGTCTAGGGTAATGGAACAAGGAGAAGGCACGGGAAGTGACCCAATCTACGTCATGCAAGCCCAACATTTGGCACTACAACGAGGCACTCATGAGGCACTGGGCCAACTTGAGGAACGGATGGACACCAAGCTAACAAACCTCGAGGAGCGTATCGACAACAAGTTCGAGGCTCTTAGGATGGAAATTGCTCGGATGGGTCGTCGACATCGACATTCTTCATCGTCAAGTGCAAGCGGGTTTGGATCTTCCTCAAGCTCAAGGTCTTGCCGCCATGACCCACACAACCATAACATGGATGACCCTCATGCTCGCCATAGTCATAGTGGTGGTTCTTCACATCGAAACTGCCACGCTCACAATGTTGATATCATACAACGTCCACAACATCATGATTGATGAGGACATCCCTGCTATAGATGCAACCGCCACTACTACACCACCTACATTACAAGGACCTATGACTAGAACTCGTGCACGTCAACTTAATCAACATGTACTTTCGTTCTTACAAGCTACTCCTAATATTCATGAGAATATGATGCTGCCTAAATCAAATGTGTTTGTCTCTCTTAGGAATGATGGACCAAGCATGGACGCGAGGGAAAAGTTATGGAGCATGTACGTCAATGGAGATGGCAGCAGGAGCGCACATGAGGAAGGAGATGACGCTGCCAATGGAGACTATGATGATTGAGGACTTGGACGAAATATTCATGCCTATACTTCATATTTTCGTCCATAGTCACATATTGTGCTGCGCCACCTTTATTTATGGGCCAGGGCCCATGTAATTTTGTATCAGACTTAGTAGTGCGTTTTTAGAGTTCGTATTGTTGGAGGAAGGTCCACCTAGGGTTGGATTAGGCCACCACCTCTTGGCTAGCCGAAACCCCTTCCTTTCCTCCTTATATACCCCCCTTATGTCATCGTTTAGGCTTGGATTTTGTTTAGTTAAAAAGAACTCAGCTTTTGCTAGTCTTCGCCATAGGCACGAGTGTCGGCTAGACCTCCTGTACTATATACTTGCAAGATCCCACCATCATCAATAAAGTTCATCTTCCATCCGCAATTCTTGATTGCAATTTTGGTTCTTACTTGTTTCTCGATCGCAGGCAGAACTAGACCTATACGGTCAGGCCGATCGTGCTTCTGCAGGGTTGGTAACTGTAACGCCCCAAGATCGGTACTATGCAGATTTTAGGTCCCAACCAAATCCACATAATAACGATCTTAAAGGACGCCCACCAGGCATAACGTGCACATCGCAACACACACGTTATGCGGGTGGAATTGTGATAACATTACAACAGTTCTCGATGGAACCCACAAAAGAACATTTATACAGCAACGACTCACCGAGTCAAGAACAAAAGGTACAATACAAAAATCCCAAAATAACAACGGAAGCGGGTAGCATCCAGCTACGGACAAGAAACAAATTGGACTAAGAGTCCTGAAGTTAAACAAAGGCACCATATCCCTGCCCAGGCGAAGCCGGAGGGATTCCCAAGCTAACGTCGTCAGACTTCATACCTGTTGGCTGCATTGGAATAGCAGCCCCGAAGGGGTCAGTACTAGTAGAAGTACTGGCAAGTAATACTCACAAGATATCAAAGCTGGAATTCCGGGGAAAGAGGGGTAGCGATTGAGGCGGCAAGCAGCTCTAACAACTTATAGAGACACACTACAACAACGTCTATCAGAGACAAGATAACAGAGCGCATAAGAAACCAACTATACTACTCACCAAACAAACCCGCACTAAAACGACTCCCTCGTATCCTCGGCCCACGAGGAAGGAGTCCGGGCACTCACTCGGCGAACAAGTTTTATGGGTTATTATTCAAGTAATCTATCTTATTAGTCAAGTTATAATTAATAGGTGCAAGTTGTCTATGATCTTTTTAGCCAGCGCATTTCACCAAGTCATCCATAATCGCGGACACGGCTTTTTGAAAAGATTTAACCCTGCAGGGATGCACCAATGAACCCACACGCATCGAAACACTTTCTTAGAGGTGTACCGGTGGAGCGTTCGACGCAATACTTCCCTTCTCTACAAACAAGTCCAGGGAGCCACCTAGCTAGGTCTGATCCACCTTGAGAGTCCGGCCGAAGCTTCGAGGTGGGCCTAACCGTTGCGTGGACGGCTTCGGGAGGGAACACTCATACGATTGCCCCTCCTTCCACATGCGGTAAACACTCATGCCGCAACAACTATCAAAGCACCCGAACTACTTGTGGCATCCTGGACAGGTTTGAGGATCCGGTAATAGATTGCGGGGAGGCCCATAGAACTCCCACATGTGGTTAGTGCGCTCAGTCTTGGATCAGCGGAAAAGAACTCAGGTCCTAGGCGACACTAGCAGAACAAATCACCACGATTGGCCTTCCGCCGGTGCCTTATCTTTATTAAATTATTCCCATCGCAACAGAAATTAAAGATTACCATTTTAATTGAGCCTAGCTATCATGTTATCAACAAGTCTAGATAAAAAGATAACAGGACTGAAGCAAGGCGCCTAAGCATGCACTAGGACTCGCAAGGCTAACAAGGTAAACAAATAACAGGGTAATAGGATGTGGAGGAGTGGCTATATCATAGCTGCAAGGTAAACATGCATATAGGATCGAGACACAAGCATCGTGACATAAGGCTAGCAAGGAACAAAAGATAGGTGGAGTAAGAGATAGAAAACAAACAAAGATAGCAAGGGAGTATCACTTGCCTGCAATCCGGTAGAGGTAGCAGAACCTGTCGTTGCTCACATCAACTCAACGGCCTATCCCGAAGAAGCAACGAACACTGGAAGCGCAAAAGATGCATTTTACTTCTACAACAAAAGAAGCGGCATGTTGATGACATGATGCATGACAAATTAAATGTTGTCCAATTTTATTTCCTAACACATGGCAAAACATTTTTAAATGGGATCGGTGCACAATATAGATGGCACCGGACAAACTCCATAATTAAATTGATTTAATTCGACTAAATGGATAAAGGTGTGATGTCAATTAATTACGCATGATTTTATAAGATACGAATATATGGTATAGGGATAGGGTTGGGGTCACACATCGGATTAGGGGAAACTTCAGATTTGGAAACACCGTCTTCGGATCGGGGAGGAAGTAGTCGACGTCTTCAAAGTAGCCGAAGTAGTCGTTCATCCGGAGTCGATGTAGTCGAGGTAGTCGACGTCGTTGAAGTAGTCGTACTCGGGTCGTCGTCTTGGCGGAGCTTGGCGTTCCGGGCTTCGGGGTCGACAGAGTTCATGGTGGTCGGGGGTCGGTCTTCGGGCACCGGTCTTCTCGGACACGCACGAAGGCGGCCGACACAACTCGGACATGGAGAACTTGGTGGGTTCCGGTGTCGGGGAAGAACTTGTCGTATCCACGGTGGTCGTCGTACTCGGTCCTTGGCTTCACGGCGGGGAAACGGAGAACTTGGCATTGGGGAGGCTTCACGACGGGAACGGGGAACTCCGGTTCACGACAGGAACGGCTTCACGACGGGGACTGGATCGGGAAACCATCGGGGAACGGCTTCATGGAGGCATCGGGGAACCACTTCACGACGGGGAGAACGTCGGGGGAAAATCCACGGCGGGGACGGAAACGCATCGGAAACCGGCAACGGGCACCGGAGATCTTACGTCGGGAAACAGAAACACGGAGACATCCACGGTCGGGAGACGGCAACGGAGACGGGCACACGGACTGTCGGGGAACACACCACGGGAACAAGCTGCACGCACAAAACGGAGGCCGCACGGACGGAGGCACACACGGGAGCAGCAGCACGGGCACGAGCACGCACGGGCCCAGCAGCTCGAAGACGGGAGCAGCAGGCCCTGTGGGGACGAGGGGGAGGCAAGCCGTGGCGGAGCTGCAGGGAGAGAAGCACGCGCGGTGAGGGAGGAGGAGTCGCGGGGATGGTCCGGAGGGGAGGAGCTCGGGGCCAGGAGAGGGCGGCCATGGGAGGTGGGGTAGGAGGACCGGGAGGTTGAGGACGAGGTTGGCGACGGGAGGCACGGGGCGAGGCGACGCGTGCGTGCGGGAGCAGGGCAGAGACGGCCACGGGCGACGGCGCAGCGGAGGGCATAGGAGAAGGGACGAGGTAGGACGACGCGGGCGTCGGTGAGCAGCAACAGCGGTCGCAGCGGCGGGGAAGAGGGGGAGGTGGCGGTGGAGGAAGCAGGGGAGAGCAGGGGAGGCGCCGACCGGAGGGGAGAGAGGAAGCCGGAGGAAGCGATGTCGGGGATGCGGTTGAGGGTGAATAAGATGGGGAGGGGGAAGAGGAGAAGGGAGAGAGAGAGAGGGAAATAGGGAAGGAGAGGAGGGAGAGCGGGAGGATGAGGTGCGGTGACGGGCGCCGGCCGGTGAGGAGCTGCCGCCGGGGAGGGAATCGAGCTGCTGATGGTCGTCGGGGAGAAGAGAGAAGGAGGCCACGGGCACGGGAGAGAAAAGAAGAAGAGGAAAGAAAGGGGAGGAAAAAAAAGAAAGGAAAAGTGGTCCAGGGACCCGATTGCAAGGTGGAAAGGCACGATTGCAAAAACGAAAAAGAGGAGGAGGGTGCCTGCAAGTTGCAGGGGGTAGGAACAGAAAAAGACCAGGGCAGGATTAGGGTTTTGGAGACTAGGTGGGCTTGGGCCGGTTTGGGATGCTCTCTCGCAATTCTCAAAACATTTTTGTTTTGCAAAATTAATTTTTGAAAACGGAGACGACTGTCTCGATAAAATATTTTCTGACAATTTTTTAGAAAATAAAATAGGTTTTTAATAAAAATATTTTTTGTTGCCAAAAATATGCGATGCGATGATGCTGATGTCATGATGATGCAAAAATAAAATAACAGGCAATTCTAATTTGGGGAAAAACCCCGGACATTACAGTAACTCACGGAGATTGGTTTAGCGATTGCGTTGGCGCTGCGTACTCGTGCATAGAAGTCGGATCGCTAAGGTCGAACTCCACCAAGAATCGACGTATAATATCTCATCGAAAGATCGGACTACCTTTCCCCTATCAAGTGGTATCAGATTTCAGGTTGATCGGTGAGATTTACAGTTTTACTAGTGTAAATTGCATCTGTTTTTCATACCTACAGTCAACGAAAAAGCAAATAAACAAAAAATTAGGGTTAGATCATCTCGTCCTAGAACCAGTCCGGTCCTGTTGCATAATCTTTTCAGTGTATTGCATTGTTGAATCTTCGTCTGCATCATCGTGTCAAAGTGTTGGTCGTAGCGTCTACTTCCTTTAGAGTTTCGAGTTCGTGTCACATCTAGTCACTACCGCCGCTCCTTTTGCACGCCGCAGATCGCCTTCCGCCACCACCTGTCCGCCACCACCATCCGCCGCTACCTTCCGCCGCCAACACCAACCACCGCTACTCCATCATATCTCGACTCCCTATATCCCTGCTGCCATACCAATTAGGGTTAGGGTTTTGGGAGAGTCCTTTTCAGTTTGTTTCCTTACCCGCCAAGTCTACGTAACGAGGTAGAGTTCAACTCGGTTAATCCTTGCTCGCGTAGCCCCACTCATCCGCAAAAAAAAAGTCTGGCACGCTTTGCAGAGCACTTTCGGAAAAAATTTGAGCCTACCCTCGTTTTTCAGTACGGGGATTCTTTTGAGACAGTTGCCATCATAGTGATATTTTTGCGACTTTTTCGTGTTTTCAGCGCGTCGCACGCTTCACAGAGCATACCATCTCACTCTCGTGCATATTGTTGTGGGTATCTTGCTCACGTACCTGTTACTTTTCTGTGATCTTCACTTATATCTTGCTGTTGAGAGCTGTTTTTGTGTGGCCTCTTTGTGCCGCGCTGTGACTTCGTCGGTGTTCTCAGCTCGCGTCTCTAGTACGGTCTAGCCTAGGACCAGCACGGTACCATCGTTGAGCGTTGCTTCAACTTGCATTCTTGTTTGTATTATTGCTATACCATATATAAAGCCGTCCTAAAGCTCCACAGATTTCTCCTACGTGCTTCGTACCTCGCCTGGTGATCGCTTTGTCCAATCTTCGGAGTGCTAATCTTTGTGGTCGCCGTGACGCTCTCCTGCTTGGTAAGGAACTTGTAAGAGCTTTATATTTTGCTTGACGGATTGCGTGTTTTCTACCACACCCTAGTAGTCGATAGGAACATATACTTGTATTTGTTTCTTGTTTTCTACTAATCGTGTCAGGGGACGAGAAGATCGAAATGACCAACAAGGAGCTGCAGGAGCACTTTGAGAAGATGGTTACGGACCATGCTTTGGACACCGAGGATCGGATCCGTGGTGCTATGGCAAGATCGATGGCTTGGAGGTTGCTTTCAACGCGAAGTTCGACGATGTCAACACCACCTTGGCTGGTCTGTCTAGCAAGTTTGATCTCTTGTTGGGACAGTTACAGCCACCACGCATACCGCCTCCCGTGCTGCAAGGCAACACCGTTCCACGGGCAGGTCGTGTAATTCAGGAGGACCCACAAGGTTCGGTTGCGTCGGCTGCTGCCCATATCGCCAATCCCAGTGAGCATGGCGACGGATACGCGGCTGACGCCGACTATCCACCAGGTCGTCCACATGTACATCCACGCAACCTTGCACACCGACAGCAAGCGCAGGTACGCGAAGATGAACATGTTGCTAAACTAAATTAGTTATTCCACCTTTTGAGGGTAGATATAATCCTGATGCTTATCTTACATGGGAACTAGAAGTGGAACAACGTTTTGCATGTTTACAGTATCCCAAGGATAGACGTGTTTATGCTGCCACTTGTGAATTCACTGGTTTTGCTTCCGTTTGGTGGTCTGAATATTGTAGATTGAATCATGATAATATTCCTAATACTTGGGATAATTCAAAACGTGCTATGCGTACTCGTTTTGTACCTCCTTATTATCAGCGTGAAATGTTACAAAAACTCACCCGTTTACAACAAGGCAAAATTTTTGTAGAAGAGTATTATGAAGAACTGCAAACTGGGTTAATTCGTTGTGGTATTATTGAGGATAATGAAGCTATGTTTGCACGCTTTTTGGGTGGGTTGAATAGGGAGATTCAAACAATTCTTGAATATAAGGAGTACAATACTATCACCCGTTTATTTCATCTTGCCTGCAAAGCTGAACGTGAAGTGTAGGATCGTCAACCGTGGACAAGGCCTAATTTTTCTGCAGGTCGTACGTCTTCATAGACGCCACGCCAACCGGATGCCAGTTCCCGTGGTTCTGCACCTCCTCCTTCGACCAACAAGTCCAGCATGCCACCATCACGCACACCGGCACCGAGTCCTCCATCAACATTTATTGGTCCAGCTTGGAGTTTGGTGTCCACGGGAAGAACAAGGGATGTGCAATGCCGCCGTTGTTGGGGTTATGGTCACATCGAGAGAGAGTGCAAGACACAGCGTGTGATGATCGTGTGCGAAGATGGAGAGTATGATTAAATGTGATTCAATTTTTGTCCCTAGCACATGGGAAATCATTTTAAATGGGATCGGTGCACAATATAAATGCACCGGACAAACCCCATAATTAAATTAGGTGGATTTAGGGTTTAGGGTTGGGGTCACACATCGGATTCGGGGATCTTCGGATTAGGAGAGGAAGTAGTCGAAGTAGTCGTTCCGTCCGGAGTCGAGGTAGTCGAGGTAGTCGACATTGTGGAAGTAGTCGTACTCGGGGCGTCGTCGTGGCGGACCTTGGCCTTCCGGGCTTCGGGGTCGACGGGGTTCACGGTGGCCGGGCATAAGGTACCGTTAGTCGTCATGGAAGTCATACTCATCGTTCAAGGTCATCGGGGTTCTCGGCGGGTCATCGGTGTCGCACTTGTGGTATCCATGGTGGTCGTCGTAACCTGTCTTCTCGGACGCACACGAAGGCGGCCGGCACAACACACAAAAACGGGGGGGGGGGGGGGGACTTGTCGACGGTCGGGGTAGGTCTTGGCCTATCCGTCTTTCGTCATTGGGTCGGAGAACTTGGGTTCACGGAGTCGTGGAAGACCTTGTCGTATCGCCGTTCACGGTCGTCGTGCACGGAGAACTCGTCGGGTTTCCGGTTTTCAGCTTCACGACGGGGACGCACACGGACGGAGGACATCGGGGAACACGGCACGGAAGGCGTCGGGTCGGGAATGGTAATGAGCGCGACTGTCGGGGAAACAACACGAGCAACAAGGACGGACACGGTCGGCAACGGGAAAGACCATTGGGCAACAACACGACGGGAACAGCAGCGGGGACGTGCACGGAGACGGGTAGCAGCAACTGCAGCAGTGCGGGCACACCACCGGAGAGAGATGGCAACGGGCACACACCGGCAAGAGGAGACGGTGTCAAGGAGGGAGGTCAGGGAAGCTCGGGTCGATGGAGGCTCTAGGACAGAGGGGCGCGGAGGGAGCCGAGGAGGAGACGGCCAGACCGGGGTGGTCGGGGAAGAGGCGGCGACGGCGCTGGCTGGAGGGAGCAGCGCGGCGGCGGGAGGAGGTGGCCGGGGTGGTCGACGACGGGGACGAGGGGAGGCCGAAGCGGGGGCTGGCCGTGGACGGGAGGCCGACGCGGGCGAGCTCGGCGAGGCGAGGGCGAGGAGAGGGAGCTCAGCGCGAGGTCGGCCAGGGCGAGGACGGTGGGTCGGCGTGCGCGGGGACGGCCGGCTCGGGAAGGCGTGGGTGACGGGCTGGAGGGCGCGCGCGGCTCCGGCGGTGAGGCGAGGGGATCTGGGGAGGAGAGCCAGGGCGGGGTGGCGCCGGTCGCCGGGAGGAGGCGGCCGCGGTGGAGGAGAGGACCCAGCTCGGGTCGGGTTTGGGGAGAGAGAAAGAAGAGGCCACGGGAGAGAGAGAAGAAAAGGAGAAGGAGAGGATAGGGTTTAGGGACCTGATTGCAAATGAAAAAGGACCAGAAAGCAAGGTGGAAGGGCCTGGTTGCAAAAAGGAAAAAGAGGAGGAGGGTGGATGCAAGGTGCAGGGGGTGGGAAAGGAAAAAGCCAGGGGAAACCCAAGGGTTTGGAGGTTAGGCGGGCTTAGGCCGGCTTGAGCTACTCTCTCGCGTCTCAAACTTTTATTTTCTTTTTGGAAAATAATTTGGCAATTTAATTTTTTAAAACGGAGACGACTGTCTCGGTAAAACTTTTTCCGACAATTTTAGAAAAATAAAATAGGGTTTAATAAATAATTTTTGTTGTCAAAAACATGTGATGCGATGATGCTGATGTCATGATAATGCAAAAAGAAAAAACAGGCAAATTCTAATTTGGGGAAAACCCCGGGACATTACAACCGACACCACTAACAAGGGATCTCGCCCCGAGATCGACGCTACCGCCGGGGGGGGGGGGGGGGGAGGGAAGAAGAGCGAGGTTAAACTATCGAATCTTCTTGCACCATGTTGTTCTTCTCGACACCACTAACAAGAGGTTCTTGCTCAAGTCGATGGCGAAGTTCGTCCGTCGAGATGCTTCCGAAGATTGAACCTATTAGGTAAAAGGCAAGAGATCGTCCACCCACGAAGATGCTATAATCGGAAGATAGATAAGAGAGAATATTTAAAACTCACAGAGATAAGAGAGGAAATAGAATAGAGGTAAGGAATAAACAAGAGTCCTATTGAGATCTTTTCAAATAACTTTTAGCAAAAATATTTTGGACACTCTACAAACAATGACCATTAGCTAGGGTATCCTACAGGCTGAGCAGACCCATGGGGTATCGAAGAACCAGAGCTCTGATACCACTTTGTAATGCCCCCCGGATCAGTACTATGTTGATTTGAGCGTTCCAGCCAAATCCGCATAATAACGATCCTAGGACGCCCGCCAGGCATAATGTGCACGTCGCAACACACATGTTATGCGAGTGGAATTGTGATAACATTACAATAGTTCTCGACGGAACCCACAAAACAGCATATATACAACAACGACTCACTGAGTCAAGAGCAAAAGATACAATACAAAGATTCAAGTAACAACGGAAGCGAATAGCATCCGACTACGGACAAGACACAAATTGGACTAAGAGTCCTGAAGATAAACGAAGGCACCATATCCCTGCCCAAGCCAAGTCGGAGAGATTCCCAAGCTAACGCCGTCAGACTTCAAACCTGTCGGCTGCATTGGAATAGCAGCCCCGAAGGGGTCAGTACTATAAACAGTATTGGCAAGTAATACTCACATGATATCAAAGCTAGAATTCGAGGGAAGAGGGTTACCGATTGAAGCGGCGGCAAGCAGCACTAACAACTTATAGAGACACGCTACAACATTCGTCTAAAAGAGACAAGGTAAGAGAGCGCATAGAGAACCCACTATACTACTCACCACATCAAAAACTCGCCCAAGTATTACTCCCTCGATCAACCGCCCACGAGGAAGCAATCAGGGCAACTCACACGGTGGACAAGTTTTATGGGTTATTATTCAAGTAATCTATCTTACTAATCAAATTATAATTAATAGGTGTAAGTTGTCTATGATCTTTTTAGCCAGCGCATTTCACCAAGTCGTCCATAACTGCGGACATGGAATTTCGAAAAGATTTCACCCTGCAGGGATGCACCAATGAACCCACATGCATCGAAACACTCGCTTAGAGGTGTACCGGTGGAGCGTTCGATGCAATACTTCCCTTCTCAACAAACAAGTCCAGGGAGCCACCTAGCTAGGTATGATCCACCTTGAGACTCCGGCCGAAGCTTCGAGGTGGGCCTAACCATTTGCGTCTACGTGCTATGTGACACAGACTACCATGAGAATGGTCACTTCGCATCATACCGCAAGCCCTACCATAAAGTAACCACGTATCCATCTTACCAAAACATCTGCGCTTGTAACCATAGAAACACCCGAACTAAGTTGTGACTCCTGGACAGGTCTGAAGATCCGGTAATAGATTGCGGGGAGGCCCATAGAACTCCCACATGTGGTTAGCGCGCTCAGTCTTGGATCAGCGGAAAAGAACTCGGGTCCTAGGCGACACTAGCAGAACAAATCACCATGATTGGCCTTCCGCCGGTGCCTTATCTTTATTAATTATTCCCATCGCAACAGAAATTAAAGATTACCATTTAAGTTGAGCCTAGCTATCATGTTAACAACAAGACTAGATAAAGAGATAACAGGACTCAAGCAAAGCACCTAAGCATGCACTACGACTCGCAAGGCTAACAAGATAAACAAGCAACAGGGTAATAGGATGTGGGGTGTGGCTATATCATGGCTGCCAGGTAAACATGCAAATAGGATCGAGACACAAGCATCGTAACACAAGGCTAGCAAGGAACAAAAGGTAGGAGGAGTAAGAGACAGAAAACAAGCAAAGATAGAAAGGGAGTATCACTTGCCTGCAATCCGGTAGAGGTAGCAGAACCTGTCGTTACTCACATCAACTCAACGTCCTATTTCCGAAGAAGCAACGAACATCGGAAACATAAAAGATGCATTTTACTACTACGACAAAAGAACCGGCATGTGGATGACATGATGCATGACAAATTAAATGTGATTCAATTTTTATCCCTAGCACATGGAAAATCATTTTAAATGGGATCGGTGCACAATATAAATGCACCGGACAAACCCCATAATTAAATTAGGTGGATTTAGTTCTACTAAATGGATAGAGGTTTGATGTTAATTAATTATGCATGATTTTATATAAGATACGCATATATGGTATTAGGGTTTAGGGTGGGGGTCACACATCGGATTCGGTGATCTTCGGATTAGGAGAGGAAGTAGTCGACGTCGTCGAAGTAGTCGAAGTAATCGTTCCGTCCGGAGTCGAGGTATTCGAGGTAGTCGACATCGTGGAAGTAGTCGTACTCGGGGCATCGTCGTGGCAGACCTTGGCGTTCCAGGCTTTGGGGTCGACGGGGTTCACGGTGGCCGGGGATCGGGTACTGGTAGTCGTCGTGGAAGTCATACTCATCGTTCACGGTCATCGGGGTTCTCGGCGGGTCATCGGCGTCGCACTTGTCATATCCACGGTGGTCGTTGTACCCGGTCTTCTCGGCCGCGCACGAAGGCGGCCGGCACAACACACAAAAACGGGGGGAACTCGTCGATGGTCGGGGTAGATCTTGGCGTATCCGTCTTTGGTCATCGGGTCGGAGAACTTGGGTTCACGGAGTCATGGAAGACCTTGTCGTATCGCCGTTCAGAATCTTCGTGCACGGAGAACTCGTCGGGTTTCCGGTTTTCAGCTTCATGACGGGGACGCACACGGACGGAGGACATCGGGGAACACGGCACGGAAGACGTCGGGTCGGGAACAGGAACGAGCGCGACCGTCGGGGAAACAACACGAGCAATAAGGAAGGACACGGTCGGCAACGGGCACGACCGTTGGGCAGCAACAGGACGGGAACTGCAGCGGGGACGTGCACGAAGACGGGCAGCAGCAACTGTAGCAGCGCGGGCACGCCACGGGAGAGAGATGGCAACGGGCACAAACCGGCAAGAGGAGATGGTGTCAAGGAGGGAGGTCGGGGAAGCTCGGGTCGATGGCGGCTCCAGGACAGAGGGGCGCGGAGGGAGCCGAGGAGGAGACGGCCGGACCGGGGAGGTCGGGGAAGAGGCGGCGCGGCGCTGGCTGGAGGGAGCGGCGCGGCGGCGGGAGGAGGTGGCCGGGGTGGTCGACGACGGGGATGAGGGGAGGCTGAGGCGGGGGCTGGCCGTGGATGGGCGGCCGATGCGGGCGAGATCGGCGAGGCGAGGGAGAGAAGAGGGACCTCGGCGCGAGGTCGGCCAGGGCGAGGACGGTGGGCCGGCGTGCACGGGGACGGCCGGCTCGGGAAGGCGCAGGCGACGGGTTGGAGGGCGCGCGCGGCTTCGGCGCTGAGGCGAGGGGATCTAGGGAGGAGAGCCGGGGCAGGGTGGCGCCGGTCGCCGGGAGGAGGCGGCCGCGGTGGAGTAGAGGACCTAGCTCGGGTCGGGTTTGGGGAGAGAGAAAGACGAGGCCACGGGAGAGAGAGAAGAAAAGGTGAAGGAGAGGATAGGGTCCAGGGACCCGATTGCGAATGAAAAAGGACCAGAAAGCAAGGTGGAAGGGCCTGGTTGCAAAAAGGGAAAAGAGGAGGAGGGTGGCTGCAAGGTGCAGGGGGTGGGAAAGGAAAAAGGCAGGGGAAACCCTAGGGTTTGGAGGTTAGGTGGGCTTGGGCCGGCTTGGGCTACTCTCTCGCGTCTCAAACTTTTATTTTATTTTTGCAAAATAATTTGGCAATTTAATTTTTGAAAACAGAGATGACTGTCTCGGTAAAACTTTTTTCGACAATTTTAGAAATATAAAATAGGGTTTAATAAAAATAATTTTTGTTGTCAAAAACATGCGATGCGATGATGCTGATGTCATGATGACACAAAAAGAAAAAACAAGCAAATTCTAATTTGGGGAAAACCCCGGGACATTACATCTGGCTTGTTCAAAGCAAACAGCACAAGCTATCCCCACCTTGGGAAGGACCATTCGTTCTCAGCAAAGTCCTGAACAACGGATCATACTACCTCATAAAATTTAAGGGATTCCAAAAAGATCCCACCAAGAGAAGTGGCAAGAGGAAAAGGCACGTAGATGATGAACTAGAAGAGACCAAACGTTCTTGGAATATCATGTAGCTACGTCCCTTTTTTTACTTATGCAAATTCTCTTGTAAACATCATACTATGATCATGAAATAAAGCCTAGTTCGCTCATATCTTTTTCGCGTATTTACAGTCTTTTATTTCCCGATGAACTCATTATCTAAAAAGTTAACCCGAAATTGCACCTCTTGCTAGTTGGTTAATAATTTGTTTCCGCCTTGTTGCGATGTCAAAGATATATTTCCGCCTTTAGCAAAGAAAACATGATTCCGTTTCATAACGGCAAAAACCTCGTTTTTTGTGTCTTAGAAAGTCTTATCTGATCGCCTTTATGCCGGGTTGCCTTAGTTGAAGTTTTGGCACCCGAAGACGGCTCCTGTTCCGAGTTTTAAAACAGCTTGGTATTTTTAACCCTGTTACTCGGCATGGTGTTTTCCATACATGTGGTTTGCCGGCTTACGAAAAAGCTAATGCATAATAGCCAGATAATGTCAACAAGCACAACTTTACAAAAATGCATAGTGTTTTCTACAAAAGCACCATTATAGCTCTAAAGTCAAATATTTTACAGACATATCTTGTTTGGGGCGGATTAACGCATAAAATAAATGTTTTTTAGGAACAGCCTCAGACATTGTCATCAGCTTCCTCTTGCTCATTGTCAAGCTCTTCCTCAGGAGAAGGTGGTGCGGGCACATCCTTGAAAATGGCGGAGACAGATACCATGTTGGCCACCTTGCAGGCATAACCGGCAACAGAGCTCATAATGGTCCTTTCATCCTCCGGTGTCAGGAGGGAGCCATCTTCTTTAGCTTCTGGGAAGCCGGATGCCACTCGCCATGGCTCTACATCAGGATAATGAGCCATCATCAAGCCCATTGCCATCTTGGAACCGCCTCTGGCACTGGAGCGCAGCCTTTCATCAAAGTTATCGATGGCTTGACCAAGTATGTCGGGCAAGTCCATCAGCTTTGAGCAAGAGGGCGTATCCGTAGGGAAAAGCTTCTTTGCAAAAGCTTCTCCTGATGCCAGTATTTTTGGCACCAATTCGCCAAGTTCCAGGATCCGGTTAAGACGAGACTCGTCCTCTAAGTCTTCTCCAAAGCCGGCTGGAGCTGCAATGAAAAGTTAAAGTCAAGGATAGGCATCCTGTTGACAAAGTAAATAAATAAAATATGTCATCTAACGCATAGGTTATACCTAAAAGCCTCTCATCCACAGTAGTGGATTCATCCTGGCGTCGGCTTAGTTGATCTTTCAGATCCTGGACGGTGTTGGCATTCTTGTTGGCAAGGGAGGTGAGCTCCTCTTTGGCTTGGGCGAGTTCCATCTTCGTTGCTTCTAGCTCTTTCGCAACTTGCTGGCTTTCTTTAAAGACGGCCAGGTTTTCTTCGCGAAGCCGGGTAATGCTGCATGTCAGCATCACCAAGCACCTCCTTTGCCTTGTCGATCATGGCTGCAGCACAATGACAGCAGTAAATATCTTTGTCGGCATAAAGTTTTGCTGCAGAAATGATTAAATCAAAATATACCTTGGTTGGTTTGGCGGTCAGTTTCCAAGGAAGCAATGACGGCATCCTTGTCTTGATGCTCCGCCTTAAGGCGGCGGATTTCCTTTTTTCTCTCACTAAGAAAAGCCACTGTCTCGGTAATCATCTCGTGCGCCCGCTGCATTTTTTCAACCTAAAGAATAATTGGTTGGAATAACAGTTTGATTCTTGGGGGCTAATAACCCAAAAATCTTAAAGGATATCTTCTCAAGTGTTATGCAAGACTTAATTCATAATTCTGGCATAATACTTGGGGCTATAGTGAGCGATTTTTTCAGTCAAACAGTTATTCAAGAATTAAGCAGGATTTAATTCATAAGTCCGGCATAATCCTTGGGGGCTACAGGATGGTTAGGACAGTTACCTCCATCTGCTTCCTGAGGAGAGCAACTCCCTCTTCAAAATGCTCATGATGAGTCTTGTGAGTTTCGTTGAGAATGTCGACGATCTCCGTCATGCTATAAACGCGCTCCTGGTCCAGTTCGACGACGCGGGCAATCCCCGGTCGCTGGCGGGTAAGCCTGTGAGGTAAAGGCATAAGTTGTCTTTGGAAATCCTCCTTCAAATAGCCGTCTTCGTCGAAGGGCTCCTCCTTGACCGGGTTGAGAACTGGAGCAACCTTGGGCGCGGCAGCAGCTGCCTCTTCCTCGGAAGCCATGGACTTCTTCCCAGTTGCGGTGGTCCATTCGGAAGGCGGTGTCACGGAAGCCTTAGTAGGAGCCATGGAAGCCGGCCCCGAGGGACCGGCTAGAGCCTCTTCTTCCACAACAAATGGCTGAAAACCCGGAGGAGTTGGAGGGGCGACAGCAGGGGAAACAGTAGTTCCCTTCTTTCGAGAAAGGACCACTTTCTTCAGTGGACCTGCAGGCTTAAGTCTGCAAACAAAGGAAACGACAAGTCATTGCAGGCAACTTTACTGGCAAAATAAAACTGGCAACGAAATGGAGAAAGCTCACTTACTTTTTCTTTGGGATGGTTAATCCCTCGAGGGCATCATCCTCGATGTTGGTAAATGTTGCACCAGCTGGAATTGGCCGGCTTATCTGTCTCCTCTTCCACTTTTTAGTAGTCGCTGCGGATAGAGGGACGTTATTCTTCTTCTTTGATCTGGCTTTCGCAGGTTCGGAAGCCGGACCAGGAGCAAGATCGGCAACCGCAAGAGCCGATAACTGTTTAAAAAGAATTAAGGCGTCTGGGTTTGAACATGGAGTGATAAAGTGGATAAAAAGCTTAAACATGTCGACAACATGGATACCTGGGGAGTCGGGTTCTTCGCCGTGTACATCAGAAGAGATTCCGTGTGCTGGGTCCGGTTTTTCACTAGCTGGTTCATCCGGTGTGTTAGGTGGAGCTCTTTGAAATCCTCTTTGCATGTGCGCTGAGGATCATTGACTTCACTGGTATACTCACAAAAGAGTTGGGCCTGGTGCTGAAGCGGCTGGATCCGCCTAATAACCCAGCAAAGGATCGTGTCTTCTCTGGTGAGCTTGGGAGAGCCAGAAGTGAGCATGGTAATCCGCCTTTTGATAAGGTTAAGATCCTCAGGAAGGACCTCCACCGGCTTTTCATTCCAGGCATCGTTGGGGACACCAGCAGCATCGAGGTAAGGTGGCATCCCAAAATCATAACCCGGCGTCTTGGTGTCTTTACAATAAAAGAAAGTGGAATTCCATCCTTTGGCGGATTCCACTATGGAGACTTGGGGATACCATTGGCTATATCCCCTGCGCATGTTAAAGCTAACTGTGCCGCAGGAAATAAGCTTGCCCTTCACTGTCTGCCTCTTAACGTAAAAGCAGTATGTGAAGAAATCTAGCCTAGGTTTGATGCCTAGGTAACCCTCGAACAGCCCAACAAAGCCGGCTATGTACAACAGGCTATTGGGAGTAATGTTGTGGGGCTACAGATTGTAGTATCTAAGCAGCTCTAAGAAAAAGACAGAAAGGGGAAGAGCCATTCCGTGGAGGGTGTGAGAAGTGAGGAGTACCTGCTCGCCGGATATCTGAGTCGGGGAAGGGTCGCCTTGAGCGCTCCTCCACATGCTTTTGTCGTATGGAGGGATAATCCCTTCATTCGCCATTATCTTCAGTTCGGCCTCTCCAATGGAGGAGGGCTGCCACCCGCGTGAAGGAGCGCCGCTTACCTCCTCGCCAGTGTCGATCTCCTCGTCGACAGGCTCGGATTCACTGTCAGATCCTGCGGGCTTGGATGCTCCCGCAGGAATGCATAGATCTGGGCTTGGAGGCATGGCCGAAGAGCTTGCCGTGGCCACACCCATCGCGGCCATCTCCGCCGCGGTTCTTGTTGTCGTTGGGGCAGAGATGGGTCAGGGGACCATCGGAGGCTCGGTGGCAGGGTTGCCGGAGATGGGCACTGTCGCAACAGTGGAACATGGGGTTCCCCTGATGCGGTCAAAGTGGGTCCACTGCCAGTGGGCCCACCAAGAAGGCGAACAAGGCAAGGGTTCAAGACTGGCAGATGGGCCCCCCATCTGCCCCACGGCAACCAGGCAAGGACGACATCGACAGCCATTACTAAGGGCTGGGGAACCTTCCGGGGTCGCCCCCAACCCGACAGACGACACGGAGGTCCCGGGGACCAGGACGCCCGGCAGGAGGCCAGGCTCATCTCCGGGTTCCAGCCTCCGTACAAGCGGAGAGCATAAGCTTGCCAGCTCCGGCTGGAAGCTCCTAGAAGATTTGGGCGCCAAGAAGATGGAGCCACCGCGTGGGGGGGGGGCACGGTCGGTAAAGGTGTCATCCTTTGTCCGCCCGCCCTGCAAAAGGTGGACGACCGCACCTAACCCCCCTCAGAAGAATACTTGGATGAGAAGAGGCCACGTCGCCCCATAAGTAAAACCCGGAGTGGTGTTCCCGCCAAAACCCCTCCACCCCCAAAGGTGCCCTTGTGGGATCCCCTTAGCCTATAAAAGGCGGACCGAGGCACCTAAGGGAACGGACGAAATTCCAGAGAGTCAGAGGCTAGGCTAGTTAGCGCACCAGACGAGAGTAGAATGAGCGAGAGGTGATCTTCTCTGGGACAGGATCTGCTCGTCTTCAACCTCTAGGCAACACCTCCCGGGTTCTCAGCCGCAACCACCTTTGTAAGCTACACCATGATAAACCACTCAATCCAGACATGCAGGAGTAGGGCTTTTAGCCTCCGGGCGGCCTGAACCTGGGTAAACTCCCTGTGTGCATGTGTTGCTTGCTAGTACGTAGATCGGAGGTCTCGACGAGGTTCTCCCGGAAGTAGGCGTCTCCCAGCCTCCTTAGCGCCCCGTGCTGAAACTAAAAAGGGGGTATCCTTTACTCCCGGTGTCCGTGATCCAAGACACGATATCTGGCACGCCAGGTAGTGGGCGCAAGCGATGGATTTGTCTCCATCGACTTCATGATCTTCGCCGAGATCTATCTCAAGTTCTTCGCCGACCATGCCGCCAAAGAAGAAGCCCGACGTCGCGGCGTCTAAACCGGTCTCCCCCACACGCACTCAGGCTTCTGGTGAGCGTCGCGATGCTACTGCGGCAAACCAAGGCGCTCCTCCTCCACCGCTTCCAGAGAAGGTGGTGAAAGACAGAGCGGGCGGCAACGTCCGAAGCAGCGAGGATGCGGCTCCACAAGGGAACTTCACCAAGCCTCACCCCTCATGCTCAGGAGGGGAGAAGAGCGTCGACAAAAACACCGGCAAGGATCCCACTGCTGGAGAGAAGAGCGACGGCGTCCGCGCCAGCAAGGGTCACCAAGGCGCCAAGAGCAAGTCCTGCACGTTCCTCTCCACAGACGCGCAAGCTCGCCGCGACGCCCTCGTCACCACCAAGGCCTGGATGCAGTTTCCTCCGAGCTCTGACAACCCCAAGGTCTACCAGGAGTGGCAGACCCGCTTGGAGGGGCTCCTCCACTTCCCCGACAGTGGTCCTACATGTGAGCCCGCTCACGCTCCCACCGTCGACAACCGTCGATAGTCCCGGAGCCGAGGGGGCTGAGACGTGTGATCCCCGGAATCATCCCCAGGGCGACCGCCCAGGCGAGGCGGTACCTCCACGAGAAAACCCTCCTGCGGCTGATCGGGCGAACCACGGCTGTGACCCGGTCATCTCCGTCGGATCGTCCTCTACACGCAACCGAGATCAGTGCAACGACCTCAACAACTGCCTGCACGAGGACATGTGCACTCGCATTGTGCGCCGCCGAGAACGCCATCGTCGGGAGGATCGGGATGACGACATCGCCGAGGGCTGCCTCGCCTTCTCTCCCGAGTTCAGCTAGGCCACCTGGCCTTCAAGATCGACGTCCTCCGCTACGATGGCACCACCAACCCCCGGGACTTCCTGCAGCTCGACTCGCTCGCTGTGGTGGTCGCCAGGACCGACGAGATCATGATGGCCAACTGCTTCCCGTTGGCTTCTCAACCTCCCCAAGTGCTCCATCCGATCCTGGCGGGCACTGAAGGAGGCATTTCTGGGGGCTTTCCAGGGCGGGTACCAGCGCCCGGGAGTTCCCAGTGACCTCCACGACTTCAAGCAGCTTCCGGGTGAGACTCTCCGCAAGTTCATCCAATGCTTCACCCAGAAGATGAACACCATCCCCTGCATCAAGGAGGAGCTGGTGATCCAGTCCTTCCATGCCAACGTTCGGCACACCCGGATGCGCGAGAAGTTGAGTACACATCGCATCGAGACCACCCGTGAGCTCTGGGACCTTGCGGACCGCTACGCCCGCGTAGAGGAGGGGGTCAGGGTTCCTGGGGAGGACGAACCGGAGGACAAGGTCACCCCTGCCAAAAGCAAGAAGCGGGACCCTAGACCCGACAAGCGCGTCTTCGTCACCTAGCCTCTCCCTAAGAAGGCCAAGCCGGCCTCAACCTCCGAGGGCGAAGAAGACCCATGGTGCCATGTCCACTCGGACGGCAACCACCTGCTCAAGGACTACCGCCAATTGAATGGCCTCGCCGTACGTGCACAACGTCAGAGTGGCGGAGTCGGCCCAGGCGCCTGCTACAGCTACGGACTCCCTGGGCACTACTCTCGGGACTGCCCCACGGTTCGCCAAGGCGGTGGCGGCCGGGGGTGGGGACGTGGCAGAGGTCGTGGAGGCTATGGCGGGGGGCGTGGAGGCCAAGGCGGACGCGGACCAAACGACCCAGAGTCCGCCAACAATGGGGACGCTCCGGCTCCTCAGGGCAGCGGCAGTGGGCAATTCCAAGAGATCAACGGAGTTGTCGTGTGCATCCACGGGGGAGCCTCCCTGCCTCCTTCCAACAGCGCGAGCAAGAGGCATGTCTGAGATCTGAATGCAGTCGCCTCGGCACCGCCAAAGCCCCTGGAATGGTCCAATCAGGTCATCACGTTCGACCCGGAAGATCACCCCGACAACGTCGCCGGGGTAGGGACCATGCCCCTGATCGTGTCGCCCATCATCCACAACTACAAGGTCACCAAGATGCTGGTCGACGGAGGCTCCAGCCTCAACCTGTTAATGGCAAAGGTCCTGGCCACCCTGCAAATCCCTCTTTCCCGCTTGCAACACACTGGCGTGTTCCAAGGTGTAAACGGGAACATCACATGTCCTCTGGGGAAGATCACTCTTCTGGTCACTTTCGGTGACCCTGAGAACTTCCGCACCGAGGAGATCGTCTTTAACATCGCCGACACGCCGATCCCATACTACGGCATCCTCGGCCGACCTGCGCTGGCCAAGTTCATGCCGTCTCCCACTTCGCCTACAACATGATGAAATTCTCGGCGGCATGGGTCGTGATCAAGGTCAAGGCCGACATCGACGATGCCATATACTGCATCCAGAAGCTGAACCAGACGGTGGCGATGATGGCGGACACCCGTCAAGATGTGCAGGACGTTGATGCCAGCGCATTCTCCGGGGACGGAGGGTACTCCGGGGGCTCGGCATCCACTTCCTCCAAGAAGGCGCCATTCCACGGTGTCCCGCAGATGACCAAGAAGGTGGCACTATCGAACGACAGTTCCCACACCATCACCATCGGTGCCCACCTCGCTGACAAATAGGAAAGCGCACTCGTTGCCCTCCTTCAGGAGAACTCTGACATCTTCGCATGGGAGGCGTTAGGTTTACCCGGCGTACCAAGGGAGGTGATCGAGCACAAGCTGGCGGTGAACGCGGATGCCCGCCCCGTGAAACAAGTTCTAGGAAATCAAAGCAAGGAGAAGTTGGAGTTCAACGTCACCGAAACCGACAAGCTACTCGAAGCCGGCGTCATCAAGGTGGTTCCTCACCCCACTTGGGTAGCTAACCCTGTGGTGGTACCAAAACCGATGACCTCCAAGTTGCGACTCTGCATCGACATCACAGACCTGAACAAGGCCTGCCCCAAGGACCCATTCCCTCTGCCGCGCATCGACCAGATCGTGGATTCCACAGCCGGCTGTGAGTCGCTGTGTTTCCTGGATGCCTTCTCCGGGTATCACCAGATCATGATGGCGGTCGAGGACCAGGAGAAGACGGCCTTCATCACCCCCAAGGGCTGCTACTGCTAAATCCGGATGCCTTTCGGCCTTCGGAACGCCGGTGCCACCTTCCAGCGTGCGATGCAAGCGTGCCTTGGGCCTCAGCTGGGCCGCAACGTTGAAGCGTACATCGACGACATCGTGGTCAAGACCCGGTACAAGGACTCCCTCGTCCAGGACCTGCACGAGACCTTCAACAACCTCCGGCGGGTCAACTTCAAGATCAACCCCGACAAGTGTGTGTTCGGGGTCCCATCCGGCAAGCTGCTGGGTTTCCTAATCTCCCACCGGGGGATTGAGGCGAACCCCAACAAAATCAAGGCCATCGCATGAATGGAGGCATCCCGGCGGGTCAAGGACGTGCAGCGCCTCAACGGGTGCATCACTGCACTCGGGCACTTCATCTCAAGGCTTGGAGAGCGGGCCTTACCGTTCTTCAAGTTGCTCAAGAAATCGGGCCCCGTGGAGTGGACACCCGAGGCCGAGGAAGCTCTCCAATCCCTCAAGCGCTACCTTGCCTCACCACCAGTCCTCATGGCCCCAGCGGAAAAGGAGCCTTTGCTACTGTACATCACGGCCACCAACCAGGTGGTCAGCGCCGTGTTGGTAGCAGAGCGCGACGCACCCCCGAAGAAATCGAGCAAGGGCAAGCGTCCCGGGAATCCGTTCCCGGGGCAATCAAGCAAGAAGAGGCGGCCGGGTGACCAGGGGTTCAAATATCCCAGCACCCCGACCCCTCCAGTCATCATCAAACCCGACTTCGAGGGAGACGAAGGGATCCACTCCGAGGCAGCCCTGCCAGGGGCTAATCCAACAACACCACGGGGCGCCGAGGACGTGGAGGACGCCAAAGCCACCAAGGGTTCAGCAACCCGCAAGGTGCAGCATCCGGTCTACTTCATCAGCTCGGTGCTGCGCGACGCCCGGGAGCGATATCCCATGATGCAGAAGCTTTTGTTAGCAATCCTCATTGCTTCCCGCAAGATGAGGCCATACTTCGAGGGGCACCCGATCACGGTGGTGTCCAAGTATAATCTGAGAAGCCCCCTGGAGAACCCGCTGGTCACTGGACGCATCTCGGCACGGGCCATGGAACTTCAAGGCTTTGGTCTCAAGTTCGAGCACACAGACAACATCAAAAGCCAAGCGCTAGCTGACTTCACAGCCGAGTGGACCGAGACAGCATTCGACGACCCGAGAGAGGAAGCGAGCCTCCCCGGGAAGGAGGATCCAGACACTTGGACCATGCACTTCGACGGCTACTACACCAAGGGGCAGGGAGGTGCTGGAGTTGTCCTCACCTCGCCAACCGGCGACCGCTTGAAGTACGTTGTTCTGATGCACTACCAAGGAAACATCTCAAACAACATGACGGAGTACGAAGGCCTGCTCGCGGGACTTCGTGCTGCCATCGGTCTCGGCATCGGCAAGCTCGTCGTCAAGGGTGACTCTCAGCTAGTCGTCAAGCAAGTCAACAAGGAGTATGCTTGTCCTCAGATGGCGCCATACATCGAGGAAGTGTGGAAACTCCAGCGGTGCTTCAGGAGCTTCAGAGCGTTTATGTCCCGCGGGAGGAGAACACATCCGCGGATGAGCTGTCGCAACTGGCGTCCAAGCGGGAGCCAGTACCTCCCGGGATCTACATCGAGGTGCTTCGGTAGCCTTCAATCTCTCTCGAGAGGATCAAGTCAAGGTCTGCATCGACACCGGGGGCTGGCAACCCTTCTACACCAACAACACGGGTAGCCAGCCCGGAAACTCAGGACCCGGCAGTGCCCGCGGCAGAAGAAGCCTTGCTTCCTCCTACCTAGGCAGTACTGCTGGTGGAACGAACCCACCCACCCTGTGCCCAGGACATCATCAAGTACATGGTGGAGCATGTCCTCCCAGAAGACGACCACGAGCCCGAGCGGGTGGCTCGCCAGGCTAAGATCTACGTCTTAATTGACGGCAAGCTCTACCGGCGACGCGACAATGGAGTCGAGCTGCGATGCATAGCGCAAGAACAAGGCCAAGAACTGCTGAAGGACATACACGAGGTAACGTGCTCAAGTCACGAGGCATCAAGGTCACCGGCGGGGAAGGTCTTCTGCCAAGGGTTCTACTGGCCGACAGTACTTCACGATGCGAAGCAGCCAGTCAAGACCTGTGAAGCCTGCCAGTACTACATGAAGAACACGCACCAGCTGGCTCAAGCGCTGCAGCCAATAACAATCTCCTGGCCGTTCACGGTCTGGGGGCTGGACATCGTTGGCAAGGTGCCAAAGTCTGTAGGAGGACACGAGTACCTGTTCGTGGCCATCAACAAGTTCACAAAATGGGTAGAGGTAATGCCAGTACCATGCCAGATGGCTCAGGCCGCCATCAAGTTCATCGAGGGGATCGTCTATCGCTTCGGAGTTCCAAACAGAATCATCACCGACAACGGCACTCAGTTCACCAGTCGAGCTTTCCTCAACTTCTGCGAAGAAATGGGTATCAAGGTGTGTTTTGCCTCGGTATCCTATCCAAGAAGCAACAGACAAGTCGAGCGAGCCAATGCAGAAGTTCTCAAGGGGTTGAAGACCAAAGCCTTTGACAAGTTGGAGAACAAAGGGAAAAAATGGATTGATCACGTGCCAAGTGTACTGTGGTCCCTCAGAACAACACCAAGCAGAGCCACTGGAGAAACACCTTTCTTCCTTGTCTATGGAGCTGAAGCTATCCTGCCAACGGAGCTAAAGCATGGATCCCCCTGGGTGCTCGCCTATGATGAAAACACGCAAGAAGAGTGAAGGATCGATGACATAAACCTGCTGGAAGAGAGTAGGTGTCGAGCTTCCTTACGGTCAGCTCGGTACCAGCAAGGACTCTGTCGATACCACAGTCGTCATGTTCGCTCACGGGAACTGCAACCCGGAGACCTGGTACTCTGCAAGAAGCTAAAAATGGAAGGCATGAACAAAATGTCGTCCAAGTGGGAAGGACCCTACCGGGTCACTCACACCCTGAAACCCAGAGCGGTATACCTAGAGGACAAGAAAGGAAGGCCAGAGGGCAACGCCTGGAACATCGAGAATCTTCGCAAGTTCTACCCCTAATTACGAACATGAATCGCCCAACGTCGAATCCGTTAAAGCACGCCCTGGGGGCTAGTGTTCTGTAATAGGGTGTAAGAATCGTCGCTAAGGAAATAAAAGATAAGTAATTTCAATTCCGTGAGCCTCAATTCTTGCATGCAAGCATGTTATCCTTAGCAACCCGTAAGCAGGGGGCTGATATGTGTCGGTGGCTGACGGGTTGAAGCGCCACGAGTGGCCTCGCGGATAGGCAATGCCGCCCGATCATGCCCTACTGCCGCGGAATGGAGGAATCGGGCAATGCTGTGGTGAGACGCACTTCATCACAGAAATGCACTATCAACTGTGCTTACGGTTTTCTTCGGATAACGCACTAACATGGTAGAAGAGAGGGTCCATTCTTTTCCTACTGAAAGTTTGTTGTGTGCACCTCCTTCCTAGGACAGGATTAGGTGGCGGAACTCGGCTAAGGATTTGGGTACCCGGGAAGGACAGGCTGGATCGAGGTCGCAGCAGAAAATCAGCTAAGTCCTTGCATCTGCATCCTGCACTTAGGCATAATATCTCGCTCGGAGTCAATATACCATCGACCTGCGCATTCTTGACAGTTGATGAGAGCCTTTGCGGGGGTATGCGTCCACCCCGGCGAACGGTCCGTTTCCCTCTGGCCTAGTACCCGAGGACAGTGGAGAAGGACTCTCGAAAGGTATAGTCCTCCTTAGGGGTACGTCTGCAGCGTTAGCACCTTAGCAACACATTTCGGATGCGCGCAGGTAGAATGCTTGGCACCTAAGAGGCCTCCTCTAAAAACTCAACGGCGCGTTAGTGCAAAGGAAGATTTTGGAAATGACCACGGGAGTTGAGTCTAGGGTTGCATTCATCCGAATTTACATTCTGAATTACAGTTCTGAATTTACATTCGGTTCTGCAACCACTTAAGCCTATGCTGCTAAGGCCAGATCGGAGCTAGATCTCCTAGCTGCGCGTCCTTGTTTTCTTCATGCCCGATGGGAGAAATCTCGATTCCCGGGGACGCCTGGGGGAAGGGAGGGAACCCGGAAGGACTTTCAGGCGCCTTACGGCCTCCCCGCGCGCCCAGGCGCCAAGCAGCGAAATAGAGAGAGCATCTCGGCTGCCACCTCGCTCATGGCATCGTCGTCCGCCTGTGGCAAGGAACGAACTCGGTCAGGTGCAAGAGGTCAAGGGAGCAGTGGCGCTTACCTGCTCGATGGCTTCGAGCTCGATCCAGAGTGCGGGTGCCCCCGGGATCCCCGCAGTCTTCTCCTTCAAGGCCGCCAGAAGCTGAGCCCTTCGAAGGGCGCGCACCCGGGCCTCCTCCTGGGCCGCGGGACCAGAGATGGTCGCTAGGCGCGAAATGCCCGTGGCGAGGGCAAAGCGTGACACCACCTCGTCTTCCTCTCCAGCTCCCCTGGGTGCCTCCGCCGCACCCAAACACACGGACGCCACCGTCGACGTCCCGGAGAAGGACATCTCTACCTGCCCAGACATTGCTCTTCGATCTATGGAGGGACAGAGAGAGTAAGAAGCAAGAAGGAGAAAAGGAGTCAGGGGATGCTGAGGAGCTCGGGGACTGGAGAGCCTTTTATAGGCCTTTCACTACCCACTTGCCCCTCGGCGGTACGACTGGTGCAGTAATCGGGTCGCGTTTTGCAAAAAAACCCGTTCTCATTCACACCAATTCAACCCGAAGGCCAAGCGACATTAAGGATACAAGTTCTCCGTCATCTCAAGAGCTACAAAAGGACCTACTTTTTACAATAAAAGGTTGGCTCATACGCGAGCACGGAGCACCACCGCCTAACGGAAGGCGCTACTTCCAGAAGTGCGTTGATGAGGCCGCCAAGAAGGAGGTCACGGACATCTTCGGGACCGCTGCCTCGGCGCCACTCCACACATCCTCAGGAAGGCGGGCTCCTCTCGACTTTGACGTGGACGGAGTTTTCTTCATCTTCATCCTCGTCCTCATCGTCGTAGCCGCTGCTACGGCTGCTGCTGTCGCTCTCCGCACAGCAGTCCACGCGTCCTTCCTCGGCGTGGAAGATCTTCACGGGGAGCATCGCGTCTCCGTCGTACTCGAACGCCAAGTATTGCCCCCGGGTTATGTGACACCCCGATCCGGAGACCGAGACATCCCATATATCAGTCCCAGGAGCACTGAATATATGACAACTTGATAACAGAACATAACCACTTTATTCAAGGGGTCGGGAACCGACGGTATATTACAAGGGTCTCGTTACAAGGCTGCGCCCTAGCGCACACAACAGCTTGTACATTATTTATTGAACACGACTTCATCAGAGGGCGTCAGCGGGATGGCGGAAGCATACATCGAAGAGGGCCTAACTCCACGGGGCTCTGCCTAGATACCGGATCTAGTTCTCGTACAGGGGATACTCGGCGACGGGGGTCGGAGGATCTGGCCACATGAAAAGCCAGGTGAGTACATGGAATGTACTCGCAAGTCATCAATCCTCAATAAACCGTAACCAACGTTCCTACATGACATGGCATGGGTGCAGTAGGGTAAAGTGCGAGTCCAAGCTAAACGGTTGGACTAAACTTACCTACTTACCTGTGACGAAAACCGTGGATTATGAGAACGAGTCTCAATCCCACACAACAATATTCTCAACACTTAGGTTCTCAAGCTTGACCAACTTTGGTCCACTTATCAGCTCATTCAATTTTAGCCAACTCTAACCACTTAGTGAGTTTAGTTCTCCGTGTTCGACTGGACTGACTCTAGTGTTACTGGACCTAACATCGTTCCTTAGGTAGGAACAATACTAGATTCTAGATTTGACACTCTCGAGAGGTTGCAACTTTTATCCACACGTTGGGGTCTAAGCTTGTACCGCCGGTACCGAAGTACTACACCCATCATGGCGACAGCACAAACCTATTCCCCCGTAGCCGTCCGCTCTACCAAGACACTCCTTGTATAGCTACCGACTTATCACTCGGGCTAAGTCTTATGACGAAGTGAATCCGGCACGTCCCCAACTCATGAGCAACGCCTAGCTCCAGAACATTCACAAGACTAGGCCCGACCACAACTAAGCAGTAACCGACTAGACTTGCCAAGTGGGTAGCATCAAAAGAGGCTTGATAGGCTACTAAGCTACGGTCTGCCCATTTCAACTACGCATGGTTGTGCGGGTGTGTTTGGCGAGTGGCACTGTAAGACTCAATCTAGTCGACGGAGGTGGTTATCTTTTTAGTCAATTTTATTCTCAACCACAAGACAGCAACAAACGTTAGTCCACAAGATATACATGAGCATAAAATAATCACATAGCAGTTGAGTAAGGTAAACTAAGTCAACCGGGCGACGTGATGCCACCACAGGTTGAGTCAAGATAAAATAACAAAATCAACCGGGGTGAGGAAGGAGATGTCTCCGGCCAGTAGCAGCCACGGGTCGAGTAAGAAAATAAAATAACAAAATTAACCGGGCGAGGATGGAGATGTCTCCGGCCAGTAGCAGCCACGAGTCGAGTAAGAAAATAAAATAAAACAATCGGTTAGCGTCAACCGGGCGATGTCGGAGATGCCTCCGGCCAGTAATGGCCACAGGTCGACTACAAAAGTTAGTGGAGGCATCCACGCGATCCCGTTCCTCCATTCCATTGACTGTGGCGGTTCCCCCAGTCCATCGTCGCCGGAATGGGGAGTGGTGCATGGTACCATCCAACGCAACGCCACAACTCTACAGAAAAGTAGCCGCTTCAATCCACTTGGGCAGGACCCAACGTGTATTTAGACGGGGTACCGGAACTCAACTCACGGAACATGAGTTTATCGTATTACAGGAATTAAAGGTGGCAATAATAAACTTGCATGAAATCATAAGCATGAAATAATAGGCATGTGATGGCGCATATGAGATGGAACTACTGTTCAAACAATTGAAAAAAAACGGCATCGTCAAGTTGGAACAGATGGTTCGGGGTTGATGGCTTGCCTTCAGGGATAGGTTCCACCTCCACTTCAAAGGTAGGGTTTGGATCTATTAAATAAATTGAAAAACATGGTTAAAACCCTCCACAAAGCATTTCAAGGTTCAGCGGGCAAATGAACTTCAACTCCATTGAAACCAGTGGCATTGGATAGATCTTTTCAAAACCAAGCTACTGCAAAAAGATTCATATTTTTTTGAATTTTTTTGAGAGAGTTATGACCTTCCAAAGTTGACCCTAAAAATCTGTTTTTCCAAAACAGAGGAAAAATTCAGAAGAGAAAATGATCCGGAAAAATGTTAGAAACCTGACGGGTGGGACCCGCCCTTTAAAAACCTGAATCGGTATGCGTCGGAAAAATAAGAACGGATGGGTAGGGGAGGTCGCCGACGCCGGCGTGCTCACCGTCGAGGGCAGGGCGGCGAACTAGGGCATCCAGGCGTCGGTGAGGGCATCTACGGGTTGCTAGTGGCGTGGATTGGAGGGGGAGGTGAGAGGATGGTGCGGGGGAGAGCTGCGGAGGGGAAATCGGTCGGTGACCGAGTGGCGGAGGCGGGGTTGCCGCCGGCGATTGGTGGCTCCCTGGTTGCCAATCCGGGAGGAGGAGGGGTGGAGATGGATGGTGAGGGTTTGTGCTTCCTTGGGGCGGCCGAGGGCTCCTTTTATAGCTCTACACGGTGGGGGTCCGGACGAGGTCCGCGGAGAGGTGTCAAGGTGCGGTGGCCGGGCAGGGGGTTTGACGACGGACGGCGCGTCGATGGTGTAGTGGCAGGGCGTCGTGGACGACGGGTTCTCGCGCCCGTGGATAAGCTCGGGGTGGCGTGGCGTCTGTGGGTGGTGAGGGGCCCAGGCGGCTGGGGCGCGGCGGCGACATGGGGAGGGCGGTGCAGAGGGACGACGGACGGCGCGGTGATGGTGTGCCGGCAGTGCGGCTCTGTGCGGGTGCTGCACGACGGGATTCGCGGGGCGACGCTGTGGAGGGCACAGTGGTGTGGGGAGGGGGTCCCATGGCGGCGGTGTGCAAGCGGCGCGTCGCCTTGCGGACGGCGGTGCACGGGAGGGGATGGGGCGCATGGAGGTGCCGTGGTGGTCGTGCAGGAGGTGTGGAAGCAGGGGAACACGAGGGGAGGTGGTGGGGAGGTCACCGGTGGCGACCAAGAACGGGTGGCGCCGTCGGGCACGTCCTGGTTCACGTCCTGGCCATGCCATCATCGGCATCAGGATGATTTTCTCATCCTAGGGCCCAAAAAGCAAAACTAATCGTGTCACTTGGTGCCAAATTAAAAATCCTATCACTTGGTAGTTATGAGGTTTTGCTGGTTTGCAACTTGGGTTATACAGAAATTTCAAAAAACACTTCTGGTCAAAAAAAGAAAATGGATTTTGGGCTGTTAAAATAAAATATATTTGGCCAGAAAATTCATGGAGGTAGGTATAGGTCCATAGTATCTACCCTGTAATTTTTGTAATTTTTGGAAAAGTTTCAGTAGGGTTCCCAAAAATAACAAGGTTTGGGGCAAAAAGTAAAGTGGAGAAAATCTCCAAAATTCTTTAGCAAGGTAGGGAATATTTTTGCATATTTGGGTTTCATATTGGGTAGGGGTCCTCCCAGAATTTTTGGAGAATTTTTGAAGATGGTATTGACATGCTTCATTTGGATAGCTAGGGTTAGGCCTTTTTGCATTTAAGGAAAAGACAAATCCCTCGAGATTCTTGGGGTTTTGGAAATGTAGGAAGAAAAGGAGGTGCCAAGACTATAAGATCCAAATTCAAATCCAAATTTTTGGTTTGACAAAGAAAATTTTATAGGACCAAAATTCGGGATGTGAGAGGTTAGGTGACGGGAGCGTGCAAACGCCTTCCATCCCCGGCCCAGGAGCATGAAGTCGTCAACGGTGTACTCTACCTCGACCCAGGAGGGGCCATTGGGACAGCCATCCACCTGCAACCAGAAGCCGGTGGGCCGGCCGCCATCCGAATCCACCGCCGCCGCGAAGGAGTCCGGCAGATGGAGCCGGCTGCACAGCCTGCTATCCAGATCCACGACGAACTCGAACGGAGGGAAGCCGGAGTGGGTCGCACAGCGAGGGGGAGGTTCTGGAAAGCCTCCAGCCCCACGGCCTCCGCGACCACATCTTCCACGACCATGACCGTGGCCGCCGCCGTGACCGCGCCCGCTCGACCTCGGGAAGCAGCCCTCCCATGGCTGCTAGTGGCCACCTCCGCCACCGCTGAGGAAGAACGGGAGCATCCAACTCCCCTCCTGGCTCTCGCCATCGACACGCTCGGCTCTGCTGGGGGTGGAGCTGGAAGAAGAACGAAGACGATTGAAGATTCGGGCAGGGCACCCCCGCCTTTAAGAAGGCCCGGCCGTCGCCTTGCCTTCTTCACTTCCGAGAATCGAGGAGGCAGGCGCAGTTACTCCCCCAAGCGGATAACTCCAAGCATCCAGTCCCTGACAGATGGGACATGACAGTCAAGACATGATGCGGGGGACACACTTTGACTTTTTTGGTCATAGCCCCAGCAGCAGAAGGACGTGGCCGCCGGGACTATGCCCGGGGGCTACTGTCGCAACAGTGGAACACAGGGTTCCCCTGATGCGGTCAAAGTGGGTCCACCGCCAGTGGGCCCAACAAGAAGGCGAACAAGGTAAGGGTTCAAGACTGGAAGATGGGCCCCCCATCTGCCCCACGGAAACCAGGCAAGGACGTTATCGACAACCACGACTAAGGGATGGGGAACCTTCCGGGGTCGCCCGCAACCCGGTAGACGACGCGCAGGTCTCAGGGACCCGGACGCCCGGCAGGAGGCCAAGCTCATCTCCGGGTTCCAGCCTCCATACAAGCGGAGAGGATAAGCTTGCCAGCTCCGGCTGGAAGCTCCTAGAAGACTTGGGCGCCAAGAACATGGAGGCGCCGAGGGGGGACACGGTCGGTAAACGTGTCAGTCTTTGTCCGCCCGCCCTGCAAAAGGTGGACGACCGCACCTAACCCCCGTCAGAAGAATACTTGGATGGGAAAAGGCCACGTCGCCCCATAAGTAGAACCCGGAGGGGTTTTCCTGCCTAAAACCCCTCCGCCCCCAAAGGTGTCCTTGTTGGATCCCCTTAGCCTATAAAAGGAGGACCGAGGCACCTGAGGAAAGGGACGGAATTCCAGAGAGTCAGAGGCTAGGCTAGGTAGCACACCAGATGAGAGTAGCATGAGCGAGAGGTGATCTCCTCCGGGACAGGATCTGCTCATCTTCAACCTCTAGTCAACACCTCCTGGGTTCTCACCCGCAACCACCTTTTTAAGTTACACCATGATAAACCACTCAATCTAGACATGCAGGAGTAGGGATTTTAGCCTCCGGTCGGCCTGAACTTGGGTAAACTCCCTGTGTCCCTGTGTTGCTTGCTATTATGTAGATCGGAGGTCTCTATGATGTTCTCCTGGAAGTAGGCGTCTCCCAGCCTCCTTAGCGCCCCGTGCCGAACCTAAAAAGGTGGTATCCTTTACTCCCGGTGTCCGTGATCCAAGACACGACAGGCACGGTGCCGGGCGCGGAGGCGGGAGACGACGTGGCCATGGAAGCTCGGTTTCCGATCGCGTGCGAGAGGATATGGAGCTCTATGGAGTTTTTGGAGAGAGGATGAGTGTGCGCGAATGAACAGGAGGAGGAAGAAGAAGTGGTGGAGGAACCCTAAAAGGGGAACCCTTGATCCTTGCCACGTATGAAGAATCCTGAAAAGCCCGCCACGCATCGAGTAACTGCGCCCGGCAGATTCGCATTTGCAGCGTATTTGTTCTGCGGCGCCTCAGTTCCTTCGCGCGGGAAAATCGTAATCATGATGTTCTTGCCGTTTGGGTTTTGGTCAAACTAACAAAGACCAGACCTTTGACGTGGACGTCATATCAGTGTTTCACGAAAAAAGGATCTTTGGATGTCATCCAAAGAGTCGGCTTAAGAAATGATTCGACATATGAGCTAGAATGTTGGGAAGACTTCAAGTCTTTGGCGGATTACTCAAAGATGGACGATGCAGTTAAGACAGCAAGCCGGACGCTGCCGACTTAAAGTTTTCCGGGGGCTAATGTTGGGGGTATGTGTAACAGCCCCACTTTTGGACCCTGAAAATATGAGTAGAATTTTCACTTTTTGCATCTCATTTGCATCATGGCATATTTATCCAAATTGCTTCACATGAAATAAGAAGACCATAAAATAATGAGAAGCAACAAATGACAATCCCAGGGTGGTGATGTGAATGGTGAACAAACTCTCAAACTAAATTCTCATATTTGTCCCGGAAGTTCCTGCAACAACAAATATAATTGTTGTCCAATTTAGTGCTTTATCAAATTCAAATATTTGGATAAAACCCTAAAATACAAGAGAGCAATTTCTGAAATGCTACCACATGAAATATTTTCCAAATGGGCTGCAAATTTTACCACAGTTTCTAAATAATATATGTTGGCTCTGTGAATTTTTCCAGATTTTTACAAAATGTTTAAGGGCCTCAATTAAATGTCTAATGTTTGCTGGAGTTAAAGAAATTGGGAAAAGGGGAAAACCCTGACATTGGGTCCCCCCTGTCAGCATCGTCACTGTGGTGACAGGGAGAACCCTGGCGCCATGGCCGCCCCACCACGGCCTCCCCCGTCGCCCCTCGCTCCCCTGGCCCCCCATGGAGGGTAAAGAGCACCCCCACGACCGCGTGCTCCTCCTCCCCTCCTTTTTCTCCCTCTGCAGCGAAACCCTAATCGAGCCGCGCATGGCCGTGCACTGACCGAGACGCTGCCGCTCGCCGCTGACGACACGGGCCTCCCGGAGCAGATCGAGCTGGGGCAAAAGCTCGTCCTCCTTCTCCTCTTCCTCCTCGCCCCAGCAATCGGACCGGGGAGCTCGGGAACGTCGAGTTCTTCTCCATCTTCTCCGCCTCCGACCGCCGGCCGCCGAGCATGCTCCCGTCGTCGTCAGCCCTCCTCTGGCTCCGACGAGCCTAGATACGTGCTCAAGGCGAGCACGCCGTCCTTCTGGACATCTCCGCCTCCCTCCTCTCCCCCTAGGGCGTTAGATCCACCGTGGCCGCCGTCGGCCGTCCGCCGTCCGTCGTCGCTGTGGTCACTCCGGTGACCTAGAACCGGCGGCGCCGCCTCCTCCTGGTTCACCGTAGTTAGGCGCATCGGATGCGCACGTTTGCTAGCCTCCGGGTGTAGGGCATCGACGGATGCGTCCACGCCCTCGCCGTCGGCCACCGCGCGCGCGCCGGTCCTGGCCTCCCCGCGCTGGTCAAACCTGCCAGTGGGCCGCTGGCCGACGTGGCGTGCCAGCGTGGCTGCTGCCCCACCGGTCAGACTCTGTGGCTAGCACACGGCCGGTGAAAAATGTTTCGGCCAATTTCTGGAAATTGTTTAAATGGCAGAAAATTCAAATGAACTTTGAAATTTGATAACTTTTGAACCACAAGTCCAAAAATTGCAAATAATATATCAAAATGCTCAGCAACAAAATGTCTATCTGTTAGTTCCATTGGTTGATTTAATTGACCAAAATAATTTGCCATTAATTAATAAAAACAGAAATGGTAGAATTAATTCCAACTTTGGAAATTGCATAACTTTAGTTTTACATGTCCAAAAATTGTGTTCAATAGCTCAAAATGATCAGTGGACAATGGACTACCACTTTATGCCATTTGAGAGAGTTGTAGAATTAAAATTAGTGCTGTTTAGCAAAAAATACTAAAATGGCAGATTTAAATCTCATATTGAATAAATCATAACTTGGTGAATATTACTTCAAAAATTGCAAATGATATACCAAAATGACCAGCAAAGCAAATGCTATCTACCTATGTTAATATCACAACATGCAAATAAATTTTCCTTTGATGTTAATTTCGAATTGGTTAAAATGATTTAAATCGCATAACCGTTTAAATCACCATTTCTTCACCGTTAATCGGAAAAATGCAAACAAGGTACCAAAATGATCAGTAGGACAATATCTATCTAATAATGTCTTTTTCATGCATTTAGGACCCATATTTCAGTACTCGACATTTTGGTAAATAACGCAAATCACTAAGTTAAAAATGGATTTTTAACCCGTTAATTGTGACATTTAATTTACGGGTTCCATTTAACTTGTGGGACATGCCCAATATGATTTCAATGCATAATTTGACCATCTCATCATGATTGTGCATTGCACCTTGTATTCTTGTTATTTATTTCTTTTCCTGTATTGGTTGTGTTTTGGTAGATTCAGGACTCGAGGTTCCACCACAATACCTTGACAACCAGCGCGACCCGTACTACCAGCAAGGCAAGAGCTAACCTAACCTTCTTGGCATATCTCATGTTACCCAAGTATTTTATCCACCATATTATTGCATTCGATTCTGGTGACAACTTTTGGTCAGTGTATAGAATATCCTATCACTTGCATGCTCCCTGAACCATTATCTGTTTCCCCTCCTATGAACCATAGGTTGAAGTGTTGGCCTGAGATAATTCATATCTGTTGTATGTCATGCTTAGATATGCTTAGCCATGCTTGATCGAATGCTTAAGTTGTGCGTTGATTATTTCCATACTTGTAAAGTGGATGGAATGCTTGGACAGTGGTGGAAACTTGTGTCAATAATTAATTTGATAAAAGGCGTGGATGAGTTGCCAACAAGGTCGTTGGTGTTTTGTCTCATTCTGGCCGCCTTGGTGTGAGTTCTTATCGCTTGAGCCAAGAACCGAGCGTGCTTCCAAAGGTGGGAGTATGGGCTCCTTACTAACCGAATAATTAGTGCGGGCGTATCCAAGGGTCCTCTAGTTTGCGCTTTCCATTTGCGGGTGTGTGGACGGAGATGATGATGATGGTGATGATGATGGTGATGATGATGGAGGTGATAGGAGTGGCGATGGGGCAGGGTGTTGAAATAGGCGCTGAACTTGTCCCGTCGTCAAGATGACCCTTGGATAGTCTCATGCTTTGTAAAGGTTTAACCGCGCCTGCCCTGCCGGCTTTCCCGGAAGAGAGCTAAATGATCAGGCAAGGGGTCGGACGGTACCAATGGTAAAAACAGTACACCCCTGCAGGGTTTAATCTTTTCGAAAAGCCGTGGCCATGGTTATGGACAAATCTTGGTGAGATAGGTGAGATCATAGAGAACCTGAACCTTTAATCAAATGGCAGCTAGAGGTTGCATAATCAACGCGTGTTAAAAGGTTCATTTCCTCGAGGGAGATTCGAGGGAGTGCCTTGGTGGAGATAAGTGGAGTTGTTGAATACAGTAGGTTCCCCGTGAACCGAAGAGAAAAGTGTCACCCTCTTATCCCCTTATGAAAACCTTCTGATTAGACGATGCCATGAGTCCTAGTCTTCGGGAGGAAAAACCAGCTTTATGCAAAACAACTACCTTATATAGCTTTGAAGCCTCCGTCAGCATCGGGCCTATATCGCCCTACTAATTCTTGCGAGTACGTCGTACTCAGCCTTGCTTTGTTGATTATTATTTGTTTCAGAGGAGGACGCCACCGAACTGGAAGGTGGGTTCTACGTTGACTTCGATGAGTAGTCTGGGGTTCCCAGGTGGTAGCTTGGGACGTCATGGAACAGGCTGGCACGGGATGGTTATCTGTAGGCCTCTTAGGCCATAATTTGGATCTTGTTGTTTAGACAACTTTAAATTTGCTTCCGCTTGTTGTAATGATGGGTCAGTGACCTCTGATGTGTCATTTGCTATCTTTCTCAATTATATGAGTTGAACTATGATATCCTTGTGTCGTAGAGTCTGTGATGTGCCAGTTGTTCTGCAGTCTTGGTCTCTTTGTTATACGTGAAAGCGATGTCTGAGCTTATGGCATGATCGAGGTGTTGTGTGCCGATGATGTATTCCGAGCACGCCTGCCAATGTGTTTTGGCCTGGGATTGGTAACCCCAGTAACCCTTGATTGTGTAGCATGACCGGTTGCACAATGTTTCACTGTATAGCTCTGGGGTCAGGGCGCTACAAGTTGGTATCAGAGTAGTACTGCCTGTAGGAAACTCGTTCTATTGGTCGAAGTTGAGTCTAGTGTGGTAAAAGTTATTTATGAACTGAAAATGAGTTGTGAAAACCCTCTTAGGATTCTTTTTACTTCTTACCTAACCCGCTCTAACTCTGAGTCGCCTTACCTCTATTTGTCTTAAAGTTGGGTCAAAGTTTAAGGTTCATCGGGGTTGGGTTCTTACCGTCTAGATAAATTCATGAGTATCTTTCCGTTCCTAACTGTTGAACTGTTCTGTTATTGCTACAGATGACGCATTCTGGACTTGTTGTCTGTCTGACTCGCTGTGAGGGTGTCCGCGGGTTTCCCGCCTTGTTTGCTGCTGCCTTAGCCAGCCAGGGTTGCCCTTGGTACCCTGAGTACGTCGTGTACGAGGAGCACATGCCGTACGGACAGGGGCAATTCTTCTGTGAAGCCCGCGTCCTGACTCCGGATGGAAACGGAGGCCAGCACCAGAGTGTCGGTGTGGGCATGACCGTGTACCGTGGAGACTGTGATTATCTGGATAACCCAATTTCCGACTTTTATCACTTCCCTGCTACGGAGGCCGGTCTGGAAGGCTACTATGTGGCTAGGTACTCCAACCCAGCGACCGAGCCAGACCCCAGTCACAGAGCTCTTATCGAGATGGTCCGGGCATTGGACCTTCGTGCCCGTCAGTGGTACCTATACACGGTGGCTGCCCGTGATAGTCACCGGAGCACTCTGTGGGCTTTGGAGCCTTGTGTCAATGCCGGGATAGTTTCCCAAGATCTCCTCTCGCCGCTACCTATGGAGCTGCCCAACTTCATGAGCAGCCCAAGAGTGGGTGGGACCGTTCCACCACGAGGACCTGCTCGAGCGGACGGGGGCGACGTCCACACGCCGCCGTATGTTGACCAGCCAGCTAGTGCACGCCGTTTCCGCACTCGCTCAGTGCGTCTCCCGGAGAGTGCCCAGTACTTCTAGGAGACCTGTGTCTGCGGGTACCTTGTATCGTATCTTTGCCTTCCTGCGTGATGGGCAAGATACCCACTATCTGTAGTGGTTCCCTTTCGAGCTATATCGAACCTAATGACTTGTATCATCCGTTCTTCCCATTCATGTAATGCGTACTAAAAGCTTGTGAGCTTGTACTTGAATCACTTAATGGGTTTTATTCCGACTGGCTAATGTCTGCTAAGTTCAATTATTTTTCCTGCCATGTTGATGCGATGATACATGTTCTTCCTTGCTCATTCCTGCCAAAATTGTTGCCGTCCGTGGTCACTTATTCTGGGATGGATACTAACTGTGTCCTTATTCATATCTCCAGAATGGCTCCTACCCGTTGTGGTGAGCAAAGCAACACTGAGCTACCACCGCCACCCACTATGGCGGAGGTACTGATGATCATCGAGGAGGGCCGTCTGCGCAATGAGAATCTTCTCGCGCAGTTAGTGCAGCAAGGGGCTCGGATAAATACTGAATGTAACAATCTCAATGACTTCCTGAAGTCCCAGCCTCCCACCTTCGCTTATGCCAAGGATCCGTTGGATGCTGATGATTGGCTGCGTGCCCTGGAGCGCAAGTTTACCGCGCTACATGTTCCGGCTGCGGAACAAGTGAACTTTGCAACCTACCTTCTGATGGGAGCCGCTGGCTCTTGGTGGGAAAGCCATGTGGCAATGACTGTTGCTGGTCATGTGTTCACCTGGGAGGAATTCCGCACTGCCTTCCGTGCGGCCTACATCCCCAAGCCCGTCATGGACTTGAGGAGAAGGGAGTTCCTGAATCTGAACCAGGGACGGATGGATCTCCAAGCTTATGGGCGGGAGTTCAATCACCTGTCTCGCTACGCCCCTCGAGAGGTGACCAATGATGAGGACCGGCAATACCTGTTCCGCAAGAGTTCCCGTCCTTCCAGGAGCTGTACAACAAGGCTCTCACTCTAGAGCAAGGCAGGAAGGAGCTAGAGTCTTCTAGGAAGTCAGCTCCAGTGGACAACCAGGGCTCCTCCTCCTCCGAAGCCAAGAAGCGCAGGGTATTCGTGCCGTTCAGCTCGGTGCCCCATGCTCCTTTCATGCCCAAGCCTACAGGACACAAGCCACCTCCGCCTCGCCCAGCTACATCGACTGTGGGTGCGGCCGGGAGTGGGTTCCGTCCTCGTCCGCCTGCACCGTCGGGACTCACTTGCTACGCCTGTGGTCAGCCAGGTCACTACTCCAGTGAGTGTCCTCAGAAGGCCAGGGGCTCTACATCAGCACCAGCACCTTCCACACCCGCTGCCAAGGCTGCGACTGTTAGCCGTGGTCGTCTGACCCACGTCTCTGTTGAAGCCGCTGAAGAGGACCCCGGTGTTCTCATGGGTGAGCTCCAAATTAATGGATATCCAGCTACGGTCTTGTTTGATTCTGGTGCATCGCATTCATTCATATCCATAGCTTTCGCAGTTAGCCACCAAATAGCGTTCTTGAACATGAACTCCCCTCTAAAGGTTAAAACACCGGGATCTAGTTGGTTAACTGACTAGATTACTCCGGAAGTTTAGATATGCTTAGGCAGATGTCCTTTTCCCTTCCAGCTGATCGCCCTTAAGTCAGTTGGAATAGATGTTATTCTGGGTATGGACTGGCTAGTCAAATACCAGGCCAATTTAAATTGTGCTGCCAAGTCTGTCACAGTGGTCCACCCAACTTTCGGACCAGTGACCTACCTGTCCCCTTACTCCAAAATCCCAACCGCTACCGCTCCTCTCTCTCCAGAGATCAGCCTCTACTTTATGGAAGGTATCAACCCGCCTGAAATGCATGAGATAGGTGTGGTGTGTGACTTTCCCGACGTCTTTCCTGAAGAATTGCCTGGCATGCCGCCAGATCGAACTGTTGAGTTTGTTATTGAACTGGTTCCCGGGACTGCTCCGATTTCCAAAAGGCCGTACCGAATGCCGACAGAAGAGTTGACTGAACTGAAGAAGCAACTAGATGAACTGTTGGAAAAGGAATTCATTCGGCCTAGTAGTTCCCCCTGGGGTTGCCCCGTCATCTTTGTCAAGAAGAGGGATACCAATGTTCCTCGTCTGGTTGTTGATTACCGCCCCCTGAATGCGGTGACCATAAAAAACAAGTATCCTATTCCCCGGATGAATGATCTCTTCGATCAGCTAGCGGGTGCAACTGTGTTCTCCAAGATGGATATGCGGTCAGGCTACCATCAGATCAAAATCAGAAAGGAGGATATTCCTAAAACGGCTTTCACTACCCGTTATGGGTTGTATGAGTATACCGTCATGTCATTCGGCCTCACCAATGCTCCAGCTACCTTCATGAGGCTAATGAACTCGATCTTCCACGAGTATCTTGACAAGTCCGTCATCATCTACATTGATGATATCCTCGTCTATTCCAAAACCGACGAAGTGCATGATGAGCATCTTCGCCTAGTTCTGACCAAGCTCCGCGAACATCGCCTCTACGCTAAGTTCTCAAAGTGTGAGTTCTAGCTAAAGGAACTCGTCTTCCTAGGTCATGTGGTGTCAGCTTACGGAGTGTCCGTTATACCTGACAAGATTCAGTCGATTCTGGACTGGCCTACCCCAAAGTCTGTCAAAGACATCCGCAGTTTCCTTGGGTTAGCGGGTCACTACCGCCGATTCATCGAAGGTTTCTCCAAGATAGCCAAAGCTTTGACCGACCTTCTCAAGAAAGACAAGAAGTTTGTCTGGAGGGACAAGGCTGAAGAGAGCTTCCAAACCCTAAAAGTCAAACTCACGACCACTCCTGTACTTGTCCTTCCAGACACCGAAAAGACTTTGTCGTCTATTGTGATGCTTCACTCCAAGGCTTGGGTTGTGTTTTGATGCAAGAAGGCCATGTTGTTGCCTATGCTTCCCGTCAACTCAAACCACATGAGCAAAACTACCCTACTCATGATCTAGAGCTCGCTGCTGTGGTTCATGCTCTAAAGCAATGGAGGCCCTACCTGTTGGGTAACCGTTGCGAGATCTTCTCTGACCATCAAAGTCTGAAGTACCTTTTCACTCAACCGGATCTGAACCTTCGACAAAGAAGATGGTTGGAGTTAATCAAGGACTATGATGTGACCCTCAACTATCAGCCTGGCAAAGCCAACGTCGTGGCTGATGCCTTGAGCCGCAAGTCTTATTGCAATACCCTAATGGTTGAGCGAGCTCAACCTGCTCTTCATGAAGAATTCGCACGTTTGAATCTGGAGATTGTTCCCTCCGGATATTTGGCCAACTTAGAAATCCAGTCCACCCTCGAGGATGATATCAAGGCCGCCCAGCAAAATGATGCTGAAATCCTCGAGATCAAGGAGAAGATAGCCAATGGGAAAGCCAAATGTTTCTCGGTTGATGAAAATGGTGTCGTCTACTTCAGTACCCGTCTGGTGGTGCCCAAGAGTGGGAACACAAAAGAGTTGATCCTCTCCGAAGCTCACGAGTCACCCATCTCTATTCATCCGGGTAGCACCAAGATGTACCAAGATCTTCGCCCTCAATTCTGGTGGTCGTGCATGAAGCACGAGATTGCCGAGTATGTCGCTGAATGCGACGTCTGTCGCCGAGTTAAGGCTGAACATCAAAGGCCAGCTGGTACTCTCCGTCCTATAGCCATTCCCGAATGGAAGTGGGATGAAGTTTGTATGGACTTCATTACCGGATTCCCAAGGTCTCATAAGGGAAATAATGCAATTTGGGTAGTCATCGATCGCCTATCCAAGGTCGCCCATTTTCTTCCCGTCCGTGAGGATATCAATGCCAGTCAGCTTGCGGAGTTATATGCAACCCGGATTGTCTCGTTGCATGGAGTTCCGTTAAGGATTATCTCTGATCGGGGAAGTCTGTTCGTATCCAGATTTTGGCGAAGTTTCCAAACTGCTATGGGAACCCGTCTCAATTTCAGTACAGCTTATCATCCTCAAACCGATGGCCAAACTGAAAGGGTCAACCAAGTTCTGGAGGACATGCTTCGGGCATGTGTCATCTCCTTCGGAAAAGGTTGGGAAAAATATCTTCCTTCGTCGAGTTCTCCTACAACAACAGTTATCAAGCGAGTTTGCAGATGGCCCCATTTGAGGTTCTCTACGAAAGAAAATGCCGAACTCCGCTCAATTGGTCTGAAACCGGAGAGAGGCCACTCTTCTGTCCTGATGTGATCAATGAGGCTGAAGAGAAAGTCCGTATCATTCGAGAAAATCTCAAGATTGCCCAGTCCAGGCAGAAGAGCTACTATGATAAGCATCATCAGGAGGTTCACTATGAAATTGGTGACAAAGCCTATCTTCGAGTCTCTCCCATCCGAGGCGTTCACCATTTCGGGATCAAGGGAAAATTGGCACCTCGTTTTGTTGGTCCTTTCACTGTCCTGGGTAAGCGAGGTGATCTTTCCTATCAGCTCGAGCTCCCAGAGAATTTTCCGGATGTGCATGATGTGTTTCATGTCTCTCAACTCCGTCGTTGCTTCAAAGATCCTAGTCGTGGGGTCAATCATGAAGAGTTGGATATTCAGGAGGATCTGACTTACCGCGAGCATCCTGTCCGCATCTTGGATGAAGCAGAAAGGAAGACTCGCAATAAATCCATCAAGTTCCTCAAAATCCAGTGGTCTAACCATTCTGAAGACGAAGCAACCTGGGAACGTGAAACTAGTCTTCGTCAGGAATATCCCGCCTTCTTCACTCAAGCCTAGAATCTCAGGACGAGATTCCTGTAAGGGGGATATAGTTGTAACAGCCCCACTTTTGGACCCTGAAAATATGAGTAAAATTTTCACTTTTTGCATCTCATTTGCATCATGGCATATTTATCCAAATTGCTTCACATGAAATAAGAAGACCATAAAATAATGAGAAGCAACAAATGACAATCCCAGGGTGGTGATGTGAATGGTGAACAAACTCTCAAACTAAATTCTCATATTTGTCCAGGAAGTTCCTGCAACAACAAATATAATTGTTGTCCAATTTAGTGCTTTATCAAATTCAAATATTTGGATAAAACCCTAAAATACAAGAGAGCAATTTCTGAAATGCTACCACATGAAATATTTTCCAAATGGGCTGCAAATTTTACCACAGGTTCTAAATAATATATGTTGGCTCTGTGAATTTTTCCAGATTTTTACAAAATGCTTAAGGGCCTCAATTAAATGTCTAAAGTTTGCTGAAGTTAAAGAAATTGGGAAAAGGGGAAAACCCTGACAGTGGGTCCCCCCTGTCATCATCGTCACTGTGGCGACAGGGAGAACCCTGGCGCCATGGCCGCCCCACCACGGCCTCCCCCATCGCCCCTCGCTCCCCTGGCCCCCCATGGAGGGTAAAGAGCACCCCCACGACCGCGTGCTCCTCCTCCCCTCCTTTTTCTCCCTCTGCAGCGAAACCCTAATCGAGCCGTGCATGGCCGTGCACTGACCGAGACGCCGCCGCTCGCCACCGACAACACGGGCCTCCCGGAGCAGATCGAGCTGGGGCAAAAGCTCGGCCTCCTTCTCCTCTTCTTCCTCGCCCCAGCAATCGGACCGGGGAGCTCGGGAACGTCGAGTTCTTCTCCATCTTCTCCGCCTCCGACCGCCGGCCGCCGAGCACGCTCCCATCATCGTCAGCCCTCCTCTGCCTCCGACGAGCCTCGATACGTGCTCAGGGTGAGCACGCCGTCCTTCTGGACATCTCCGCCTCCCTCCTCTCCCCCTAGGGCGTTAGATCCACCGTGGCTGCCGTCGGCCGTCCGCCGTCCGTCGTCGCCGTGGTCACTCCGGTGACCTAGAACCGGTGGCGCCACCTCCTCCTGGTTCGCCGTAGTTAGGCGCATCGGATGCGCACGTTTGCTAGCCTCCGGGTGTAGGGCATCGACGGATGCGTCCACGCCCTCGCCGTCGGCCACCGTGCGCGCGCGCCGGTCCTGGCCTCCCCGCGCCGGTCAAACCTGCCAGTGGGCCGCTGGCCGACGTGGCGTGCCAGCGTGGCTGCTGCCCCACCGGTCAGCCTCTGTGGCTAGCACACGGCCGGTGAGAAATGGCAGAATTAATTCCAACTTTGGAAATTGCATAACTTTAGTTTTACTTGTCCAAAAATTGTGTTCAATAGCTCAAAATTATTAGTGGACAATGGACTACCACTTTATGCCATTTGAGAGAGTTGGAGAATTAAAATTAGTGCTGTTTACCAAAAATTACTAAAATGGCAGATTTAAATCTCATATTGAATAAATCATAACTTGGTGAATATTACTTCAAAAATTGCAAATGATATACCAAAATGACCACCAAAGCAAATGCTATCTACCTATGTTAATATCACAGCATGCAAATAAATTTTCCTTTGATGTTAATTTCGAATTGGTTAAAATGATTTAAATCGCATAACCGTTAAAATCACCATTTCTTCACCGTTAATCGGAAAAATGCAAACAAGGTACCAAAATGATCAGTAGGACAATATCTATCTAATAATGTCTTTTTCATGCATTTAGGACCCATATTTCAGTACTGGACATTTTGGTAAATAACGCAAATCACTAAGTTAAAAATGGAGTTTTAACCCGTTAATTGTGATATTTAATTTAGGGGTTCCATTTAACTTGTGGGACATGCCCAATATGATTTCAATGCATAATTTGACCATCTCATCATGATTGTGCATTGCTGTAACATCCCAAGATTTTCAAATTTTTGAAAATTCAGAGGGATCAAAAACTTTTTGTTGTTTAAGTTTCAAAACTCAAAATCATGCATGACATTCATCATCAACATATGCTTGTTGCATTTTACTTATTTAGAGTTTAGTGGTTTGCTTCAAAACGTGTTTTATTTGTTTGATGATTGGTATAAAAGGTGCTAAGTAACCTTAGCCAAGGTTTAGTTATTTTGATTTTACTTGATGGCAAGACTAGTGCCATTATATTGTATTTCAAATAAGCTTTCCAAAAAGTATTTTTTTCAAATTATTCCAAAAGGTTTTGGTTCGGTTTCTTATTCAGTTTTGAAAACAGAAAAAAAAAATTAATCGGTGTATTGAATATATATAGAATAAGCACACAACTATTTTCCTATTTTTCCTACTTGAGAAAACTATGCTAAGTGACTCTATTTTATAAACCATAACTCACAGGATTTTTCTGTATTTTATTTTACTCATTTTGGAGTTGTTTTGATACCTCAAGAAAATAAAACAGAAAATAGAAAACACAAAAAAAAAAAGATCGGACCGGCCGGCCGGCCAGCCACGGAAAAGGCAAGCCAACCAGCCAGCCACGGCCCAAGAAGATGGCCAGCCCAGCACCATGGTCATCGATCGATCGTCTCCCAGCACGGGACGTTTTCCAGAACGAACACGGGTTGTTCCTATACGGAACAGACTCCGTAAAAATCTCGATTTCGCTCCGATCTCTTAACCGTTTGCTACCAAACTTTGGGGATAAATAGCCAGCTACCCCGCACCACATCTCCCCTAAAAATCCCCAATTTTGCGCCGCCAGGCTGCCCAATTTTCGGCCTCCAACTCGAAACTTCGATTTTAGATCTCGTTTTCATCTTCTACTTGTCACGGTTGGAGCTTTGCTCGTATTCTGATTCTTCCTTCGCGAGAGTTGTAGATCTCGTCGAGATCTTTCCATCCGGATAAAGATCACCACTTTTCATCAAGCACAGCCGGAGATTTTCGTGTCGCAAGATTTCAGATCTGACGGAGTAATACGTCGATTACTCTTCAACCATCCAACCAAATCAGGTGAAATTTTTACAGGACTTAGATGTCATCAATCCCTACAACTTCTCCGAAGAAAGTTTTTCGATTTGAGTTACGCATCTTTTTCTAAAAACAGATCTATTCAAGCCAATCAGGAAGAGCCACGTGTCATCCTCGTCGCCAACTCGTCAGCTACCGCGTGCCAGCCACGTCAGCGCACTGTCAGTGCCTAGTCAGCATCCATGTCAGCCCAGCATTTCTGTAATTTCAGCCGAATTGATTTAATTTGGCAGATTTGCAGAAAAACCCCTGAACCTTAAAACCATCGTATCTTTTTAATGGCTAGGCCAAATTTAATGAACTTTATATTTTTGAAAACCTTATAACCTGTAGAATAGTTTAGAACCATTAGTTTTCTGTTTTGCCAATTGTAAAATTATTCAAATTTCAAATGAGGGATTTGAGTAATTTTGGCATAACTTTAAATCTATAAATTATTTTAAATTGTTTTCTTCTGCAAAAGTGTGTCTTTTAGTGTGCTCTGTCCAGTAGATATTTTAGTTTGCACTTGTGCATCATGCATTGATAATGTTTTGAAAAAAAAAACTCAAATAGTGGCATTTTGACTATAGTAATTGTTTTTAATTTATTAAAGCCACTTAAAATATGAATCATGAGCATCATGCATATAGTAAATAACAGAAAATAATAACTTTATTAATTGTTTAACTTGGACTTGTGTTGTTAGCAAATCATCATGCATGCATGTTTTATTGTATTGCCTATTTGCCTGTGTATTGAATTATTGCAATTGCTTGTTTAGATTGTGAAGAGTGCCAGGAGTGCTGTGAGTGTTGCAACCTGAACAACTACCAAGGCAAGTGCATACACAATCCATGAAAGACCTATTACTATTTTGATATTGCACTGTAGACTATTTTCCAGTAGCATGCATGATAGGCAGTTTTTAATAAAGTTATATGCTATGCAAACCTGTTAGGTTAGCCACATGTTTAGATGACTAGTGACCTATATTAATTTAGTAGAGTTGCTTGCTGCAAAAATGATTGTTTTGTGGTAGATGATTTAAGAAAATTCTACTAAATTAATGAATCGCCTGGGTGGATTTTGGAGTTGTATTGGTGGGTCAAAGTTGAGTGGCTGCTCAGGCCCATTTCTGCGGGTACCTGAGTACGTGCACTTGTGCTCGCCACCCAGGGTATCAGAGATTTCATGTCACTCCATGTCTAGCTTACTTCTAGTGCAGCCACTAGTCATATGGGCTCTGTCTTGATTAAGTAAGTTGAGTGGACCTGACAGGACGAACAAGCAGATGTAGGGGATGTAGGTTGGTATTGTTCGGACGTTTGTATGGGAAAGCTCTTCTGAAAGATCTCGTCTTGGTCTTCTCCTTTCCTTTTCACTAAATGAGGGTTAAGGATGGAATGGGTTGATCGAGTCTAGTGGGGAAAGTGCCACAAACTCTCGAGAGTAAATAAAACTAAGATCTTAGCCGTGTCCCCGGTTATGGACAATTTGAGTAACTAAGCAAGGTGGTCGACAGAAGAATCTCATTCATTCCAATTTCATAATAAAATTTGATGGGTGAACAAGGGTAGAAGAGATATTGGTTTTCATGCCATGTTTATCTCATAAATAGCTGGTTTTAAAAGAAATGAATTTTGAAAGTATAGGATAAAATTTGCTTTACGCAAGAGCCTTGAACTCCACCAGCCAAATATGCATGTAGAGATAGTCTTGCCATTTAATATCCACCATAGTATGACACTTGCCAGCCTGTCACAAGGTATTGACCCAAATTCCCTGGGCTGCAACGTTAATGTTGCAGGTTGTTCAGATGAGGAGTAAGGACGTTTGCCTATTTCGAGCTTACAACCAACATGTTCGCCAGTGGCACATGGAGATGATGGAGCTCAGTGCTACTTTATTATGCTGCTTGAACTCTGAATAATATTTGTGGAACTATATTTTATTTTAAGCTAGCTTCGGCTATGCAAAGTTGTAATAAAGTACTTTATTTCTGGATCATTCGTACTTGCGATGTAATAAAGTTTAACATTTATGCATGATATTACATCCTGTTGGTGAATGCTAGCCATACTCGATCCAGGGCCTAGCAATTCACGAGGTATTCTTACTTTTCAAAGTGAGGGTGCTATAATTGCACCTTGTATTCTTGTTATTTATTTCTTTTCCTGTATTGGTTGTGTTTCGGTTGATTCAGGACTCGAGGTTCCACCACAATACCTTGACAACCAGCGCGACCCGTACTACCAGCAAGGCAAGAGCTAACCTAACCTTCTTGGCATATCTCATGTTACCCAAATATTTTATCCACCATATTATTGCATTCGATTCTGGTGACAACTTTTGGTCAGTGTATAGAATATCCTATCACTTGCATGCTCCCTGAACCATTATCTGTTTCCCCTCCTATGAACCATAGGTTGAAGTGTTGGTCTGAGATAATTCATATCTGTTGTATGTCATGCTTAGATATGCTTAGCCATGCTTGATCGAATGCTTAAGTTGTTCGTTGATTATTTCCATACTTGTGAAGTGGATGGAATGCTTGGACAGTGGTGGAAACTTGTGTCAATAATTAATTTGATAAAAGGCGTGGATGAGTTGCCAACAAGGTCGTTGGTGTTTTGTCTCATTCTGGCCGCCTAGGTGTGAGTTCTTATCGCTTGAGCCAAGAACCGAGCGTGCTTCCAAAGGTGGGGGTATGGGCTCCTTACTAACCGAATAATTAGTGCGGGCGTATCCAAGGGTCCTCTAGTTTGCGCTTTCCATTTGCGGGTGTGTGGACGGAAATGATGATGATGGTGATGATGATGGAGGTGATAGGAGTGGCGATGGGGTAGGGTGTTGAAATAGGCGCTGAACTTGTCCTGTCGTCACGATGACCCTTGGATAGTCTCATGCTTTGTAAAGGTTTAACCGCGCCTGCCCTGCCGGCTTTCCCCGGAAGAGAGCTAAATGATCAGGCAAGGGGTCGGACGGTACCAATGGTAAAAACAGTACACCCCTGCAGGGTTTAATATTTTCGAAAAGCCGTGTCCACGGTTATGGACAAATCTTGGTGAGATAGGTGAGATCATAGAGAACCTGAACCTTTAATCAAATGGCAGCTAGAGGTTGCATAATCAACGTGTGTTAAAAGGTTCATTTCCTCGAGGGAGATTCGAGGGAGTGCCTTGGTGGAGATAAGTGGAGTTGCTGAATATAGTAGGTTCCCCGTGAACCGAAGAGAAAAGTGTCACCCTCTTATCCCCTTATGAAAACCTTCTGATTAGACGATGCCATGAGTCCTAGTCTTCGGGAGGAAAAACCAGCTTTATGCAAAACAACTACCTTATATAGCTTTGAAGCCTCCGTCAGCATCGGGCCTATATCGCCCTACTAATTCTTGCGAGTACGTCGTACTCAGCCTTGCTTTGTTGATTATTATTTGTTTCAGAGGAGGACGCCACCGAACTGGAAGGTGGGTTCTACGTTGACTTCGACGAGTAGTCTGGGGTTCCCAGGTGGCAGCTTGGGACGTCATGGAACAGGCTGGCACGGGATGGTTATCTGTAGGCCTCTTAGGCCATAATTTGGATCTTGTTGTTTAGACAACTTTAAATTTGCTTCCGCTTGTTGTAATGATGGGTCAGTGACCTCTGATGTGTCATTTGCTATCTTTCTCAATTATATGAGTTGAACTATGATATCTTTGTGTCGTAGAGTCTGTGATGTGCCAGTTGTTCCGCAGTCTTGGTCTCTTTGTTATACGTGAAAGCGATGTCTGAGCTTATGGCATGATCGAGGTGTTGTGTGCCAATGATGTATTCCGAGCACGCCTACCAATGTGTTTTGGCCTGGGATTGGTAACCCCAGTAACCCTTGATTGTGTAGCATGACCGGTTGCACAACGTTTCACTGTATAGCTCTGGGGTCAGGGCGCTACAGTATGGCGAATAGGGATCCTCATCATTAGGTAAAAGTCCAGGCCTACAGGGTGGCCCAAGTGATGGCTCAGCCAGCCGGCTTTGCTGGGCGGCCTTGTAAAGCTGGACGATAAGGGCCCTAGCTGGCTTAGGAAGGTTCCATAAGGTGGCCCATGAAGATGTTGCCTTGTCAAGGAAGCCACGGCCCAAGCCGGAAGGAGTACGAATCCAAGCCTTAGTCGGTTAGGGAACCTTTGTAAACCCTAGTCCGGATGCCTATATAAGCCGGACTAGAGGACGCCTTAGGGCATGATCTCATAACCTCACAATCTCATTGTAACCGGCATTGTTTAGCCTTATAGTGATTTATAGCAGCACGTAGGATCTCGCCGCCGTTGTGAGATCTGAAGCTGGGTAAAACGGTGCCAATCCCTTCACCGGAATCACCTACGTCCTACTCCACCCTCAATCCTCATCATCGTAGTATGTCACCCCCTTCTGAGATACCTCAACAAAGTATTTGATACTTATTTTGTTTTATGAAAACATGACCTGCTACTTGAGATTTGCATAGAGTACCTGGGAAGACGTTGCGGAATGGTGGCAATCAAGGAGTTGATGCTGGCGACGATCAGTCTCTACATTTATCATTTTTTATTAGAGGATTTGAATAAGTTTTGTAATCGAATTAAGTGTGATTGTAATTAGTTTGTCTTGCATATGTGAGACGGTTATTCATGTTAAAGACAATGGTTGTTCTATTTTCATGAGTAGTCCCTCTTGGAAATGACAAGTTTTGATTATGAGTGTATTATTCTTATTGTAATCTAGATGATAAATTGGTTGAACATTTATAAATAAGAAACATACTAAAAGGATATCTAAAACTTAATAATGACAATTTTATTCATGCTAATATACTGAAGAACATTTTGATGTTTAACACATGGGCCTTGTTGAAGTAGTATGACTAAAATCACCACTACTTTAGAAGTGTGTCGTGAATTGCTGGAAAAACACAAGTGTTGGGTATGTTTTCAGCAAATATTAAGTGTCATTATTTTGTGCGCTCCATCATAAATAACAAGAGTAAATAAGTTGCATTTATTTTCAGTTATGATATTTGGTAAGATCAAAAAAAAAAATTGGAACATAAGGATATTATTTAACAAGATAATTAAGTCTTTTTGATTTGATCAAAAGGGACTGACATTTGAGTTATTGTTTAGTATGGAGACTTGTGCAAAGTGTTGTCACAAATTACATAATTTTAGAATTGTTTCAAAGGTGTTTGATATATCCTGAAATTTTGTACTCACACTCTATTAGATATTGTGTGGTCTAGCTGAAAGGGATTTATTTTCAGGGTTTAAGAAAAACATTTAGATATATTTGTAAGACAGAAAACACTCAAATTAAATAAGTATCTATTTAATGATTCGCATAAATGATTCCATATGAGATATGTGATGTCGTGGTAATTATGAGATAATTGGAAGCTAATGCGAATAAGTATTTTGTAGTGTTTATTCATATGTGACTATGGATAAGGTTTCCACAACATGAGACTAAAAGGGACAGACCAAATTGTTGGTTGTGCTAAGTATTTTAGTGGTTTATCATGAAAGGGTTTCATTGATAAAAGAGTTGCTGGAATAAATGAGAAACATAAATAAGGTTATTGACCTTGACTTTAATGTATCGAGTAACACAGCGGAAAATGTTTCTGTTGGGGTTTTACTTGACACATGAAAGGAGGAATTAATGATGATGATCATTGAATTCGAATTCAGTTTTTCTAAGAATAGTAGGATTCAAGAATATATAATTTTGTCATGTTGCAAAATAATGTTCATGATTTACTTGTCATGTTTAAGAAACAAGACATACCTACGAAACTACAAAGAAGAAATAGAAGCCTTAAATGATGTTTCACATATTTATTCCTCAAAAGGAGTTTTCTAGAGAATAAATAAAACTTAAAGCTAGCAAAGTACAAGTGTTCGTATATGAGTTCTCGATTTAAAAGTTAATTAAGATTTTGGAGGTGTCCAAGGTATCGAGAAAATGCATACAGAACTGAGTGGGATCTAATTAAAATATGTGGTGACATATATTAGGTTAGAGCAGAAACTATTTTCCACGATCAAAATATGTGGTGACATATGTTTGAGTGGGAGCTAGTTAATCATAGTCAAATATAAGGACAACATATTTCTGAGTGGGAGCCAAAGTGGTTTCACAATTTAATATGTGTATGGTGTATATTTGAGTGGGAGTTTACAACATCTTGTTTGTGTGAAATAGAGATTTCATAAATGTTGGAAATAAGTCAGGAACCAATGTATAACTTATGAAGTTAGTTTGAGCGTCAAATATCTATGGAGATAGATGTATTTGATAAAGCATTATGTCAGAATGTTTAACCTAAGTAAGATTTTGAAGGAGTTCAAAATGGAACAAGAAAGAAAGGTTCATTTGCTTGTGAGAAATAGGTGAAACATTGAGTTGATAACTCAGTACAGAAATAATGGTTGGAGGATATGTTGGTGTTCGCTATGAATTGTTCATAGGACTAAACATATAAGAACCATAAGTTTGTATTTGACGAAATGTGACCCAAGTTCTTGGTTAGAAGAACGTGTTAGGAATGAGGAGTCATTTCAACATGGAGATGAGATAATTGAACATAGAGAATGGTAGACTTGGTTGAAGTCATGACACTAAACTAGATTGGAGATCTCATGAAGGCAGAAGCGCAGCGAAAGCGTGATCGAAAATATCGAAGTGACTTGGATTGCACTGTCGATTTGTTGAGTCTACAACATATAGGAGTATATGATTAATTAAAGGATTAAAAGATATAATATTTTGGTTTGAGAAATTTTGTTTCAAGATTGAGTGAGTTCCGGGTGCACATGCTATGTGAAAGTTCTTTTGACTGATCATACGTCATGTAGGCATAAAAGGGAAACAAAAGTCTCACTCTGTAACCAAATATATTATATTCGTCATATGATGATGAGGTTTATCATGTGATGATATGAGGTCTATCATATGATGATAAAGTAATGTCAAAGTAGGTGACATTGACGTTTTGCAAAGAACATAGAGAACTGTATAGTACAGAGCACGGACAGAACCTCTTCCACGAGAAAACATGATCAGCACTGAGACTCCATGGGTGTTGGATCGAGAAAATGTAAAATAGATTATTGACTCTAGTGCAAGTGGGAGACTGTTGGGAATATGCCCTAGAGGCAATAATAAAATGGTTTATTAGCATATTCATGTTTATGATAATAGTTTATTATCCATGCTATAATTGTATTAATTGGAAATATAATACATGTGTGGAATATAAACAAACAGGTGTCCCTAGTAAGCCTCTACCGGACTAGTTCGTTAGTCAAGAGATGGTTAGAGTTTCTTAACCATGGACTTGTTACAGTCACTTGATAACGGAGTCAATCATTGGGAGAATGATGTGATGGACAATACCCAATAATAAAGAGTTGCAATTGATCGTGTCACACAGTTTCATTACCAACACTTTTAGTATATGCCAAGTATAGTTTCCTTAGACCATGAGATTATGTCACTCCCGTTTACCGGAGAATTACTTTGGGGACATCAAACGTCGCTTCGTGACTGGGTGATTATAAAGATGGCTTTCAGGTATCTCCGATGGTAAGTAGTTGGGTGACATGTATCAAGAGTCGGATTTGTCCCTCCATGTGACGGAGAAGATATCTCCAGGCCTTCTCGGTAATATAGCATCATAAATTTGCAAACATGTGATTAAGTGGTAATCATGGAGATCCTATATTATGGTCGAGTAAAGAGAACATGCCGGGTAACGAGATTAAACTAGATATGGGGATATCGATGATCAAATCTCGGGCAAGTAAAATATCGTGAGATAAAGGAATCGTATAAGAGATTAAGAATCTCCGGCAACGTGGTTCAATCGATAAAGAACTTCGTTGAATATGTAGGAGTCAACATGGGCATCCCGGTCCCGCTATTGATTATTGATCGGATCATGTCTACATATTCTCGAACCCGTAGGGTCACACACTTAACGCTCCGATGTAGCTAGGGTTTGCGATGAGATAATTGATGGAATGAACGAATGGTGATTTGGAGTCTCGGATGAGATCCTAGACGTCACGAGGAGATCCGGAAGAGTCCGGAGAATAAGATTCATATAAGGAAAGTGGTTTCCGGAGGTGTCGGAAAGGTTCCGGAATTTTCTGGTAGGGTATCGGAATTTTCTGGAAGGTTCTAGAAGAGTCTATAAGTGGGGCCCACCTACGTGTGGACTCACATGGGCCAATGTGGTGATGCGGCAGCCAACTTGGGCCAGCCGCACCAGCCCACATTAGCCAATCCGGCCACCAAAAGGAAGGAAAGGGAGGGAGGCCGAATCCCTAAGGGATTCTACTTGGAGGCCAAGTTTCCTTGGCAAACTTGGGAGGCAATCAAGCCCCAAGCCGGCCGGCCCTAGGGCTGGTGCGCCCCCCTCCCCTTGGCCTCCCTCTACCTATATAAAGGGGGGTGCGGCACACCCTAGGCATCCCAAGTCCAAGCCCTAGCCGCACCCCTCCTACCTCCTCTCCTCTCCCTCGCGAACGGCTTGGCGAAGCTCTGCCCGCGGAGATCTCCACCATCAACACCACCACACCGTTGTGCTGCTGAGATCCATCTAGCCACTTCCACCTTGCTTGCGGGATCAATAAGGAGAAGTCTACATCGAGCCGTACGTGTGGATACCACGGAGGTGCTGCTCGTGCGGCGCTTCATCGGATTGGATCGCGTGGATAATACATCTCCTCGTGACTAAACGAGTCTATTTGCGGGGATCGATTAGCCAACCCCTGCAACGACAAAATGCGTTTGTTCGATATTCAAGGGTAAGAGATTGGATCTAATCTTCGCTACCTTCGTCTAATAGATCTAGGTCGTGGGGTTTCTTCCGCTTGTTACGTAGGAAATTTTTTGTTTTCTATGCAACGACCCCTTCAGAACTGCCTTCTGCAGGAGAAAGCCAAGCAGGACGGCCAGCGAATAGCTGAACTAGAGGGATTTCTGAAGACGCGGGATGCGGACCTAACGGAGCTGAAGGGAAAGCATCTCAAGCTGGTGGAGCACCACTATCAGGTATCTTCTGACCACACGGGGTGTCGCCGCCAACTGGAAGAGGGCTTTGTGAGCATAACAGCCGCCAGTGTGGATGTCACGGTGCGGGTGATGCAGCTGGATCTAGCTAGTGACCCGCCAGCGTTGGCACCGGACTGTCAGAGTCTGCCCGCTGTGGCAGATTTCATCCCAAGGGTAGCCGCCGACATCAGAGCCTTCAAGAACAAGACTGCCCGCCGGCTCCTCAACGACAGGAATGGGGCTAGCCAGCGTACCGCGGCACGGGTAATGGTGTTGTTCCGGGAAGCCAATCCAGTCACCGTTATGCCTAACTTCCAGGATTCCGCTCCTTCCACCGCGTCTCTCTAGGTGGTGGACGACTCCGTGGTTGCTCTGGCCACGAAGATGTTCCCGCGTACCTGAATTCCCTGCATAACATTCGAGCACCTCGTGCCCCAAATGTAACAAATATTGCGTCAGACTCATGCTTACTTAGACTCTTGCAGTAAGGTTTAGAAAGTAAGATGCTACTCCACTCCACATATGTTTTTTACTTGTTCCATCATGTTTTCCTTTCTCCACGTCTCGAGGGACCCTTCAGGGATGTAAGCTTACCCATGAGGCCCTGACTGGTCAGGCATGCGCTCATGATCCCTACCGATTTCCAGAAGGTCGCTCACCCCCTCGGCACGCGCGTCCCTGGGAAGTATCAGGCCTCTTGCCTCTTTCTACCCCTGGGAGAGTTGCCATCCTGGGGTGCTCACTTGACAGCCAAGAAATGTTTCCCGATTCTCGCATGATTTCATACCCGTGGAGTAGATAGCTTTACACGACACAGGCTTTGATCAAGGGTGACTTATCTTTTATTATTCATAGGAGTTCCTGAATGACAACTCGTCTCTTCCGGGTACACCTTGCGGCGTCTGGGGCACCCGGGGTACGCTACGCAACTTGCTTCAGTGAGCTTCACGGGGCGGAAGAATGGAGGCTTCCTCGGCCCGCGTGCATCGGTCAGCCATTTTCCACAGGTCCTCCAGGATATCCAAAGCGCGGACACTCAGCTTCTCACGCATCTTCAAGCTGCGGACGTTGACGTGGAAGACAGCGATGACGGAGATTTCTTGGAGGTCCGCCGGGGGAATCTGGTCGACGACGCCCCGGAACCTCTAGACGTAGTGGCGTAGCGTCTCCCCGGACTCTTGCTCCAGGTGATAGAGGTCAAGGGCGGTTGCCGGGTACGGCGTGCGGCAGGTCTTGAGGTGCTAGCTTGTCTGGCCCTCCATTTCCTCTCGAGAGCGATGTTTGGGGTTGGAGCTCTGGCCGGTGCCTTCATGGGGAAATTCCATGAGTTTCTTGCCGTGAGGATCTTCGGGCTGCCTCTCCTCCGGGGGCGCTGGTGCAGGAACGGCGGTGTCGATATTGGCGGCCGGGGTGGAACTCGCGGGATCGTGACAGTGGTGAGCGTAGTTCAACAAGCTTCACAAGCTGGCGATCCATGCCCTCACATGGGAATCACTCTTGCACTGCTCTGGTGGGAAGGAGAGAAGCGCCCGGGCAGCGCCCAGAGCTACGCCAAACCCCCAGCTGACCTAAGTCGACCGACGTGACGGCTCACCACAAACCTCCTGAGTTCCCGACATGGCCTCTTCTTGTTGACGGGGCGACCGTTCCCCTTGCCCAGAGAAGGCAGCAGTTCAGCCTGGCGAGGAAGAGCTTGGAGCAGATCCCGACGCGGAGGGCGAGCTCAATGTAGAACTTGAGCACAAACTCGGCACGGATCTGGACGGCAGGCTTGACGTGGATCTTGAAGATGAACTCGGCACAGATCTTGACGACAGGCTCGACATGGATCTCGACAAAGAACTTGAGGTTCATGAAGATGAATCTAGCGCTTACACCCCCTACCTGGCGCGCCAGATGTCGTGTCTTGGATCACGGACAACGGGAGTAAAGGATACCCCCTTTTTAGGTTCAGCAAGGGGCGAGAAGGAAGCCGGAAGACACCTTCCCCGAGAGTACCTCGCCAAGTCCTTCCGATCTACGTGCAAGCAAGCAACACAGGGACGCAGAGAGTTTACCCAGGTTCAGGCCGCCCAGAGGCTAAAAGCCCTACTCCTACATGTCTGGATTGAGTGGTTTATCATGGTATAGCTTATAAGGGAGATCTCGGGTAAGAACCCGGAAGGTGGCGGCTAGAGGTAGATGACGAGAAGATCCTTACCTGGAGGTTTTTGCGACGGATTGAAGGTTTCTCTCATTCAAGATCGGGTTTTCTCTTTCGTCGTCTCGTCAAAAAAGGTTGGTTTTCGTCTGTTCAAGAAGGTGTTCTATGCCTGCCCCCATTTCAAGTTGTTCTTTCATCTGTGGGGTTTTGGGGGTCCCAATTGGAGGCGTGAGGTCTCTCTTTGGCACCGTGAGTGTGCGGGAGAATGGATTTTAGCGAATCGGAGGGGTGGTCGACGGATTTCTGCTTGTCGACTTCCCAATACGATGAGTTTTGTGGCGTCCCCATCCACTCCGGCGATCCCTCGGGCCGCTCCTCTTTCCTTACCGGCGGCGTCGGTGGCTGTTCCGTTGCCTCCGATCAAGTTTGGGTCGTTGGACCCGGTCGTTGTGCCTCCTCCAGCGGATCGCGCTGTCTCTGTCCTGCCCGTGATCAACGCGCCTCCGGCGTTTTCAAATCTTGGTGCTCTGGGCTCAGCCCATCATGGTGATCGCGTTCACGGCCCAGGTGCTCCAGGTAATGGTCCCGAGCGGGAGAAGCTGGACGGTCGCCAATGCCGTCGCTGCTTAGGTTTCGGCCACCTTGTGAGATCTTGTACAAATCAGATTAGATGCCGGGGCTGCTTCTGTTATGGACATATAGTAAAGGACTGCATCAACAGAAAACGGAAAGAGAAAATCTGGGTGCCGAGATTGGTGGAATCTGCGTCGACTCAAGGCGATACGTTCCGATCTTCTACTCCTACGCCTGTCGTTTGCTCTCGTCTGCCTCCTGCCTCCAACTCATCTAGGGTTTTGTCACCTCTGCCGCTTGCTCCTCCGGATCCCATGGCTACCTTCGAGTTTGACCCGCAACCTTGGCTGCCGGCGGGTTTCAACGTCATTGACGGGGGCGACCAGAGGCTCCCTCGCACCATCGTCACTCCCTCCGCTCCAACTGTTGATGGCCATGAGAACTACGTAGTGGCTATCGTCGAGCCTCACCCTGCCGAGGACATGCTGTTTCCATCTATAAATCAGGTTCGTGATTATCTTCAGGGGATTGAGGTTGATGTAGTTAATCAGTGGCCGTGGTTCCAAGGTGTTGGTCTATTCCAGCTTAGAAACCCTGTGGTTGCTTCTGCTTTGATTGGTCAGGGACCAGTCAACTTTGTTGGTCAGTCCTCGCTCAGTTTCATTAGACATGACCATGGGGTGAATTTCAGAGCTCAACATGCGGCCAGATCTGGATGGTTGATGTTCATGGGGATCCCTATGGACTTTAGGAATACGGCCTGTATTCGTGATGCGGTGAACACCTTTGGAGAGTTTCACTACTGGCAGCACAGGGATATTCAGAAGTGTCGTACTTTGGTTTACGCTACTTTCCCTGGTCCTACCCTGGTGCCGAGGGATGTGGTTTTTAGACAGCCAGGGGTGGGACGCTTGTCTGGTGTTAGGCACTCGTGGACGGCTCCCTGCTATATTCTATCAATGGAACCGGTTGAATTGCATCCCGCAGATGAGGATCAGATGCCTCTCAATGGAAACCCACACCCTATGCCTGGTCATCTCCATCAAGATAATAACATGCATGTGTTGCCGGAGTATCCGGCCGTTGGGTGGAATATGCCACCTCCCCCTTACGCTGATTTGGCTCCAAACTATCAACATGGGCCGGGGCAGCCGCCTATTTATGTTGTTCCTGATGCAACTAATTCTGCTGGGGCCCTCTCGAATGCTTCTGCTGATTCTGTCCAGGGTCCTGTTGTCAATATCTCGGATGATAACACTGAGGTGGCTCCTGCTGTGCCTGCTCAAGTGAACGCTGTGGTTGATCTGGTTGATGTTGATAATGGGCTTGCGGCTGATCTTGGTGCTGCCGAGGGCCTTCTTCCTGATGTATCTGTTATTGGTATCAATGCTACTGCACCTGGGGGAGTTGAGGCTCCGGTTGCTGGTTTGGTCGTGATGAATGACTCAACTACTGCTACTGGGATTGTGGGTTCTGCGAGTGTGGCGACTGCACCTGCTGCTGATGTTCTATCTGTCGCTATAGCCGATGATGATACTGCTGTTATGGTACCTGTGGCTACTGATATCCTGGATGATCATGATGAGCCGGATGCTGCCATGGATATGATGATGTCTGGTAATGCTGCTGATGTTGTTGTGAATGATAGTGTGGCTGTCCCGGCTGCTGCTACATACCTAGGAGAAGGATCATCGCAGCTGAAGAAGCGGTCTGCTGATGTAGCTTTTGGGGGGGATGGTGGAGTTCACTCCCCCTTCCGCCCTATGTCCCATGAGCTGTCCAGCTGGCGGATGGTGTCTGCTGATCGGGAACGTCGAAAGGAAGTTTGTGTTGCTGCTTCAACTCAGCCTACTGTGGCTCAAGAAGGAATGACCTTCCAGGCTGTTGCTTCGGACCGTGGCACAAAGACTCGTAGGGTCACCAAGGCCACCCCTCCAATTGTCAACAACACTCCACGTATGGTTACTCGCAGTAGGACAGTGCTCAATGGTTTCAAGCCGGAGCCGGTGAAGGGAGCGCCCAAGCAGAGAAAGAGAGCACGGAAGTCGCAAGAGACCAATGCTTCATCATCTGGTGCGAGGATCACGGTCCGTCCTCCAACCCCACTCGGTGTACTTCAGCAACTTGGACGCATTCTGGAGATTGATCCGGCTCTCACTTCGGAGGACAAGCTTAATGCTGTTCCTGGCGCTCAAGCTGCAGATTTAGTCTCCAATGAATAATTTGCTGCTTTCTGCTTTCTGGGTTGAATATGGCCCTAATCATATTCGTTATCCTATTGTCTTTCAGTTTGAGACTATTTCTTTTATTGTATTGAACCCGTTGGATGTTTGGGGCACCTGGTTGTGTCACTGTTACTGTTTCTGCATGATTTGTGTTATCAATGGATTACAACATTAGTCAACTAGTGTGGAAAGTGCTCTGTTGGAATATTCGTGGTTTGAATGCGGATGATAAGCAACTGGCCCTTTATAATAAGATTGTTGAGAGTGGTTGTGCCCTAGCCTGCATTCAGGAAACGAAAAAGGAGGATTTTGATAGGAGTTTTATTAAAAAATGCTGTCCTCGCCAATTTGACAATTTTGCCTTTGCGCCATCGGTGGGTGCTTCAGGGGGGATTCTAGTCGTCTGGAAATCAAGTATCTTCGAAGGCACTTTGATTGAGGTTCAACGCTTTGGCATAATTATCTCCTTTAAGTCGGCTCAGTCTCAGCAAAAATGGACTTTGGTTGTGGTTTATGGGCCTTGTGAAGGGGAGCAGCGAGATTTGTTTGTTCAATGGTTATACCATCTTTCGATTCCAGATGATGAATTATGGCTTTTCATGGGTGATTTTAACTTTGTTCGAGCACAAGACAACAGAAACAGACCGGGGGGAGATGTTAATGACATGTTTCTCTTCAACGAGATTATTGATCATTTGGGTCTGTTGGAATTACCTCTCAAAGGAAGAGCTTACACTTGGTCGAATATGCAGCAAAATCCTCTCTTGGAACAACTAGATTGGTTCTTTACAACCCCAAGTTGGACCTCTATCTACCCTAACACAGTGGTATCTGTTATGGCGTGCCCTACCTCGGATCATGTCCCGTGCTTGATCAGTATTGGTACATCAATTCCAAAGGTTAACCTATTCCGATTTGAGAATTTTTGGGTGCATCAGCCGGGTTTCTTCGATTGTGTGGCTGAAGAATGGAATAAGCCTACAATTGCGATGGCCCCTTCAGCTGTGTTGACCGAAAAAATGAAAAGGCTTCGGGTAGCCCTGAAAAAGTTGAAAATGGGACTCTCTCGGCTGAAATCCTTAATACACAAGTGTAGTTTGGTTATTCTGTACTTTGATGAGCTGGAAGAGGAAAGAATTCTCTATACCCAGGAGGCAAACTTCAGGAAGGTTGTTAAGCAACATTATGAGAAGCTGATTAAATGTCAATATCAATATTGGAAAAAGAGGTGCACAGTGAGATGGATGAAGCTCGGAGAGGAGAATTCCAAATTTTTTCATGCCATGGCTACTGAGAGGTATCATCGGAATTCTATCTCAAGTCTGATCTTACATGATGGCCATGTGGTAACAGATGATGATCAGATGGCTTCTGTAGCTTGGGAGTGTTACAAGCAGAGGATGGGCACTTCTCAGGGGATTAACATGCGGTTCAATCTCTCTGCCATGATCTAGAGGGTCGATAATCTTCAAGGCCTGGTGGAAGAATTCTCGGTGAAGGAGATGGATGACATGGTTAAGAGTATGCTGGTGGATAAAGCTTCGGGTCCGGATGGTTTTAATGGAATGTTTTTAAAGAAGTGTTGGGAGATTATTAAGCAGGATTTCTATTCACTAGCTGCTGCCTTTCATCAACAGTCCATTCAGCTAGAGAACATCAATTCTTCCTTTATCACGTTAGTGCCTAAGAAGCCATCTCCTGAACAAATCAATGATTACAGACCTATCTCCTTGACCAATACCTGTTTGAAGTTTCTTACCAAGATGGTGGCTGACAGGTTGCAGAGCAGGATACTTGAATGCATTCATAAAAACCAGTATGGCTTTATTAAAGGTAAATCTATTCATGACTGTTTGGCCTGGTCCTTTGAATACATCTATCAGTGTAAGCTATCCAAAAAACCTATTGTGTTGCTCAAGCTGGATTTTGAAAAAGCATTCGATTCTATTGAGCATGAGGCCATCTACCAAGTGTTGCGTCACCTTGGTTTTCCTGAGAAGTTCATTTTTTGGGTGAAGATTATGTTGGAAACTAGCACTTCTTCGGTTTTGGTCAATGGAGTTCCTGGCAGGAAGTTTAAATGCCGAAGGGGAGTCCGACAGGGGGATCCTTTGTCCCCTCTGCTGTTTGTTTTGGGAGCTGAAATTTTACAGTATGTTATTAATGATCTGAAGGACAGAGGGCTGCTCAACCTCCCTATTGATATTGGTGATGCGGACTTTCAAATTGTACAATATGCTGATGATACTTTGTTGGTTTTGGAGGCGGATGATACTCAGTTGGCAGTTCTCAAAACTGCTCTGCAGGAGTTTAGCATCTCTACAGGTCTGACTATTAACTTTCACAAGTCATGTATGCTTCCGATTAATGTGTCTGATGAGACAGTCCAGCAGCTGGCCACTAGTTTCGGCTGTGTGGTAGGCACCTTTCCTTTCACTTATTTGGGGCTGCCTATGGGGACTACTAGACCACGAATGAGTGATATGATGCCTCTGGTGACTAAAATGGAAAGGAAATTGACAGCCAGCTCTTCTTTTCTGGCATATGGGGGAAGACTTCAGTTAATTGGCTCATGTTTATCCTCCATGTCTACCTATTTCTTGTGTTCTTTGGAGATTCCTGCCGGCATTATCAAGCAGATCTATCGCATTATTAGGCAGTGCTTATGGAGAGGTAATAATCCTAACTCTAAGAAACAGTCCCTGGCTTCTTTGGAAATGATATGCAAGCCCAAGAGTAGTGGTGGGCTAGGCATCATGGACTTTAAAAAACAGAATCAAGTTCTGCTTATCAAGCATTTGCACAAGTTCTTCAATAAGGTGGATTTACCTTGGGTTCATTTAGTATGGCGCTATTACCCTAATGGGGTTCCACAATCGGCTACTGCGTGTGGTTCCTTTTGGTGGAGAGATATTATGAAGTTGGCGCCTCTGTATCAGGAATTTTGCTCAGTTAAGGTTGGTATAGGGGACACAGTTCTTTTTTGGGAGAATGTTTGGCTTGGACAGCGCTTAGGGACTCTTTTCCCGAGGCTTTTTTCTTTTGCTCTTGAGCCCGATATATCAGTGCAACGGATGCTCGAGTTGGACGATCGATCTCAAGCTTTTGCTTTGCCCTTGTCTCAGCCCGCATATGAGGAGTTTTTGGGCATGAACCTCAAGTTGGAGGATGTGATGCTTTCACACGGAGTGACGGATGAGTGGTCAACCATCTGGAAGAATGGTCTATACAGCTCCCGGAGGTACTATCTTTATTGTTTCCGGGATCAACAGGCCAGTAAGGTTTATACTTGGATTTGGGAGAGTAAGGTTTTGTTGGGAATATGCCCTAGAGGCAATAATAAAATGGTTTATTAGCATATTCATGTTTATGATAATAGTTTATTATCCATGCTATAATTGTATTAACCGGAAACATAATACATGTGTGGAATATAAACAACAGGTGTCCCTGGTAAGCCTCTACCGGACTAGTTCGTTAGTCAAGAGATGGTTAGAGTTTCCTAACCATGGACTTGTTACAGTCACTTGATAACGGAGTCATATCATTAGGAGTAATGATGTAATGGACAAGACCCAAATAATAAAGAGTTGCAATTGATCGTGTCACAACAGTTTTATTGCCAACACTTTTAGTATGCCAAGTATAGTTTCCTTAGACCATGAGATTATGTCACTCCCGTTTACCGGAGGAATGCTTTGTGGATATCAAACGTCACTTCGTAACTGGGTGATTATAAAGATGGCTTTCAGGTATCTCCGATGGTATTTGTTGGGTGACATGAATCAAGAGTGGGATTTGTCCTTCCTTGTGACGGAAATGATATCTCTGGGCCCTTTCGGTAATATATCATCAGAAAGGTTGCAACCATGTGATTAAGTGTTAATCACGGAGATCCTATATTATGGACGAGTAAAGAGAATTTGCCAGGTAACGAGATAGAACTAGATATGGAGATATCGACGATCAAATCTCGGGCAAATTAAATATCATGAGACAAAGGGAATCATATATGAGATTAAGAATCTCCGGCATCGTGGTTCAATCGATAAAGAACTTTGTTGAATATGTAGGAGTCAATATGGGCATCCCGGTCCCGCTATTGATTATTGATATGATCATGTATGCATGTTCTCGAACCCGTAGGGTCACACACTTAACGCTCCGATGTAGCTAGGGTTAGTGATGAGATATTTTGATGGAATGAACGAATGGTGATTCGGAGTCTCGGATAGGATCCCGGACGTCACGAGGAGTTCCGGAGTGGTCCGTAGAATAAGATTCATATATGGAAAGTGGTTTCCGGAGGTATCGGAAAAGTTCCGGGAATTTTCCGACAGAGTACCGGAATATTCTAGAAGGTTCTAGAGGAGTCTAGAAGTGGGGCCCATAGGAGTATGGGGCCCACGTGGCATGAAGGTGTGGTGGACTGGCCTAAAGGGCCAGCCGCACCAGCCCTAGACCCACATGGGCCAAACCGGCCAAAGGGCCCAAGAGGGAGGCGCCCCAACTTGGGGGCCAAGGAAAAGGGGGGGGGGGCGGCCAGCCCTCCCCAAACCCTAGCCGCCCCATATAAAAGGAGGGGAGGGGAGGGGTGCGCCCCATCCCAAGGCTGCCTAGTCGCACCCCTTCCCTTGCCCTAGCCGCCGGCCCCTTCCTCCACCAAACCGGCGCCATCTCTCTCCCCGGAGGGCTGCCGCCATCTCCACCACCATAGATGCTGCACCACCCCTAGCCGTAGGGCTGCTGCACCATGCCCTCCTCTCCCTCTCCTCTTGCTTGGCTTGGCGAAGCCCTGCTCGTGGAGACTACACCATCAACGCCACCACAACCGTCGTGGTGCCGAGATCCATCTAGCCATCTCCACCTTGCTTGCGGGATCAAGAAGGCGAAGATCTACATCGAGCCGTACGTGTGGTTACCGCGGAGGTGCTACCCCTTGTGGCACTTCGTCGGATTGGACTTCGAGGAAATACATCTCCTCGCGACTAGATGAGTCTAGTTGCGGGGATCGACTAGCCAACCCCTTGCACCGACAAAACGCGTTTGTTGATCTTCAAGGGTAAGAGATTGGATCTCATCTTCGCTACCTCCATCTAGTAGATCTAGATCCTTGGGGTTTATTCCGCTTGTTGCGTAGGAAAATTTTTGTTTTCTATGCTGCGACCCCATCAGTGGTATCAGAGCCTAGATCTATTCATAGATGTTGGTGCGATTAGAACATAAGTGTTGTGGGCGTTGATATTTTATGTTGCTACCTTCTCGCGTGCACTTTGCGTCTTTGCGGTATTGTGAGATGAAGCGGCCCGGACCAACCTTACTCGTCCACGCACGAGAGACCGGTTCCACGACTGACATGCAACTTGTTTTGCATAAGTGGCTGGCGGGTGTCTGTTTCTCTTGCTTTAGTGAAGATCCAATTTTCAATGGAAGGCCTTTCAAAAGGATGAGTAAATAAGCAACTACTATATCATCGTTGTGGTTTTGCGTAGATTAGAACGGTTCTATCTCGTTGACGCAAGCCACGTAAAAATTGCAATAAACAAAGTAGATGACGTCTAACTTGTTTTTGCAGGGGGGTCATGTGATGTGGTATGGCCAATATGTGATTTGTGATAATGTATGCAATGATCATGTTTGTAATCTTTCACGACTTGCATGTCGATGAGTACGGCAACCGGCAGGAGCCATATGGTTGTCTTTTATTTTATGTGACCTGCGTGTCATTGAATCACCATGTAATTGCTTTACTTTATTGCTAAGAGTAGCATTAGTTGTAGTTGCAATAGTTGGTGGACAACCATGGTGATGGCGCCATGATGATGGAGATCATGCCGGAGATGGAGATCATGCCGGTGCTTTGGAGATGGAGATCAAAAGCGCAAGAACAAAGGCCATATCATATCACAATTATGAATTGCATGTGATGTTAATCCTTTTATGCACCTTATTGTTATGCTTAGATTTGATCGCGACGGTAGCATGATAAGGTGATCTCTCACGTTAATATCAAGAAGTGTTCTTCCCTAGTATGCACCGTTGTGAAAGTTCGTCGTTTTGAGACACCACCTGATGATCGGGTGTGATAGATTCTACGTTCACATACAACGGGTGTAAGCCAGATTTACACACGCGGAAATACTACGGTTTCCTTGACGAGCCTAGCATGTACAGACATGGCCTCGGAACACAAGAGCCGAAAGGCTAAACATGAGTCATATGGATGATATGATCAACATGGCGATGTTCACCATTGAAGCTACATCATCTCACGTGATGATCGGTTGTGGTGTAGTGGATTTGGATCGTGTGTCACTAAACAACCAGAGAGATGTTGAGTTTAGTGGGAGTTCATTAAGATGAACTGAAATTTTCATAAACATAAGTCCAGATGTCTTTGCAAAAATCCTTGTAGATCATGGTCGACTACGGTAGTCTGTTCGTTGCTGAAAAACTGCGTCTCGATGGGTCAATTTTGTTAAGTGGTACCTGCGTTTGAAAGAAGTCCTAAACACCCATGCTCAGCTCTACGTGCTAGAAGAACCAATAGGAGATAAACCCAAAACTTTTCTGCAAGTGATGAAGAGTACATAGAGTGGTTTTGAACCACCTACTTGAAAGTCAAGTGGATGATGTGCACCTTCATGAATTCTGACCTAAGTAGACAATTCAAGAACTTGATTGCAATGGAGATTGTTGATGAGCTGAAAAATAGTATTTTCAGCACAAGTTAGAATTGTAAGGTTCGAATGTCTGAACGGTTTTCTTTCACTCAAGATGGAAGAGAACACTTGCTTGGAACAACACCTGAGGATAATGCATGAGATACATCATCGTCTAGTGCTTGTTTGGAACCACGAGATGAATGACGGTTTCGCGATAGATGGGGTGATACGCTTGCTTCTCCCCAGCCTCAAGAATTGTGTCGGAGACTAGGTCATGGGAAGGGATTTGATCACTTTCTGTGAGTTTGTGTCTCGGCTGCGTCATGTCAAAGTGGAACCCATAGCAAGAGAAGTTGGCAATGCAGAAAGTATATATTGATATACATGTTATAAGTGTTTAAGTCCAAATTGCAATTGTGGCAGTTCCGATAAGTATTTGATACTCATTTTGTTTTATGAAAACAGAACCTGCTGCTTGAGATTTGCATAAAGGATATGGGAAGACGTTGTGGAATAGTGGCAATCAAGGAGTTGATGCTGGCAACGATCTGTCTCTACATTTATCATTTGGATTAGAGAATTTGAATAAGTTTTGTAATCGAATTAAGTGTGATTTTAATTAGTGTGTCTTGCTTATGTGAGACGGTTATTCATGTTAAAGACAATGGTTGTTCTATTTTCATGAGTGATCTTTTTTTTTGGAAATCACAAGTTTTCGATTATAAGTGTGTTATTCTTATTATAATCTAGATGATAAATTGGTTGAACATTTATAAAATAAGAGACATACTAAAATATCCAAAACTTAATAATGACAATTGTTTTAGTCGTGCTGAATATTGAATAAACATTTTGATGTTTTATCAATGCGCCTTATTGTAAGGAGTGTGACTAAAATGCCACCCTTTGGAAGAGTGCCATGAATTGCCGAAAATAAACACAAGTGTTGGTTGTATTTTCAGCAAATGTTAGATGTCATTATTTTGTGTACTCCATCATAAATGATTAAATAGGTGTATTTATTCGAGTTATGATATTTGATGAGATCAAATAAATTTCTGGAGTTTAGGATATTAAGTTAACAAGAAAATTGAGTCTTTATGATTTGATCAAAAGAGGCGAAATTTTTGAGTTATATGTTAGTATGCAAACTTGTGAAAAGTGTTATCACAAATTACAATGTTTAGAATATTTCAAAGGAGTTTGATATGTCCTAAGATATTGTAATCACACACTATTTGATATTGTGTGGTCTCAAAGAAGGGTATTATTTCGGGGTTTGATAATAGCATTTAGATTTATTTGATAAACACTCTGTTTTTAAATAAGGGTCTATTTAATGATTTGCATTTCGCATATGAGTTATGTGAAACAGTGGTTTCTTTAATTATGAGATAATTAGAAACTATTGCAAATAAAGTTTGTAGTATATTCATATGTGACTATGAATAGAGATTCCACAATGAGAGACTAAAAGGAACAAATCAATTGTTGATTATGTTAAATGTTTTAGTGGATTTATCGTGAAAAGGTTTCATTGATAAAAGAATAGATGGAATAAATGAAAAGCTAAAACCTTGCTTGTTTATGTATCAAGTGGCACATATGTAAAGTGCTATGTTGGTTAAAACTTGACACATAAAGGAATTAATGATGGTGATCATTGAATTTCGGTTTAGCTTGTCTAAAGAGAAGTAGGATTCAAGAATATAAAATTTTGTCAGGTTACAAAATAATATTCATGATTTACTTGTCATGTTTGAGAAACAAGACATACCTACGAAACTACAAAGAAGAAATAGAAATCTTAAATACGAAAGTGACTAAGAGTCATCCTATGTTAAGTTTAAATCACAAAGTAATTGTTACTTGATTTTGTGAAAGCGTTGTTTCACATATTTATTCCTCAAAAGGGGTTTTGCAGGGAATAAATAAAACTCAAAGCTAGTAAAGTACTAGCATTTCGTATAAAGAGTTCTCGATATTAATAGTTAATTAAGTTTTTTTTTGGAGGTGTCCAAAATATCGAGAAAATACACGAGTGTGATCTAATTAAGATATGTGGCGACATATGTTAAGTTTAGAGCAGAAACTGTTTTCCATGGTCAAAATATGTGGAGACATATGTTTGAGTGGGAGCTAGTTAAATCATGGTCAAATATAAGGATAACATATTTCTGAGTGGGAGCCAAAGTGGTTTCACAATTTAATATGTGTATGGTGTATATTTGAGTGGGAGTTTACAACATCTTGTTTGAGTGAAATGGAGATTTCATAAATGTTGTAAATAAGTCAGGAACTAACGTATAACTTATGAAGTTAGTTTGAACGTCAAATATCCATGGAGATGGATGTATCTATGGAGGATAGATATGTTTGATAAAGCATTATGTCATGATGTTTAACCTAAGTAAGATTTTGAAGGAGTTCAAAATAAAACAAGAGAAGAAAGGTTCATCTGCTTGTGAAAAATAGGCGAAACATTGAGTTGATAACTCAGTACAAAAATGATGGTTGGAGGATATGTTAGAATTCGCTATGAATTGTTCATAGGTCTATAACATATAAGAACCATGTGTTTGTATTTGACGATATGTGACCCAAGTTCTTGGTTAGAAGAACATGTTAAATGAGGAGTCATTTTTCATGGAGTTGAGATCTAGAGATTGGTAGAGTTGGTTGAAGTCATAAAACCAAACTAGATTGGAAATCTCATAATAGCAGAAGCGCAGCGAAAGCATGATCGAAAATATCGAAGTGACATGATAGCACTGTCGATTTGTGAGTCTACAACATATAAGAGTATATGATTAATTCAAGGATTAAAAGATATAATATTATGGTTTGAGAAATTTTATTTCAAGACTGAGTGAGTTCCGGGTGCACATGCTATGTGAAAGTTCTCTTGACTGATCATACGTCATGTAGGCATAATGGGAAACGAAAATCTCACTCTCTAACCAAATATATTATATTCATCATGTGATGATGTGAATTATCATGTGATGATAATGGGTTTATCATGAGATAATAAAGTAATGTCAAATTAGGTGACATTGACGTTTTGCAAAGAACATAAAGAACTATATAGTACAGAGCACGGACAGAACCTCTTCCACGAGCAAACATGATCAGCACTGAGACTCCATGAGTGTTAGACACCATGAGTGTTGGATCGAGAAAATGTAAACTAGATTATTGACTCTAGTGCAAGTGGGAGACTGTTGGGAATATGCCCTAGAGGCAATAATAAAATGGTTTATTAGCATATTCATGTTTATGATAATAGTTTATTATCCATGCTATAATTGTATTAACCGGAAACATAATACATGTGTGGAATATAAACAACAGGTGTCCCTGGTAAGCCTCTACCGGACTAGTTCGTTAGTCAAGAGATGGTTAGAGTTTCCTAACCATGGACTTGTTACAGTCACTTGATAACGGAGTCATATCATTAGGAGTAATGATGTGATGGACAAGACCCAAATAATAAAGAGTTGCAATTGATCGTGTCACAACAGTTTTATTGCCAACACTTTTAGTATGCCAAGTATAGTTTCCTTAGACCATGAGATTATGTCACTCCCGTTTACCGGAGGAATGCTTTGTGGATATCAAACGTCACTTCGTAACTGGGTGATTATAAAGATGGCTTTCAGGTATCTCCGATGGTATTTGTTGGGTGACATGAATCAAGAGTGGGATTTGTCCTTCCTTGTGACGGAAATGATATCTCTGGGCCCTTTCGGTAATATATCATCAGAAAGGTTGCAACCATGTGATTAAGTGTTAATCACGGAGATCCTATATTATGGACGAGTAAAGAGAATTTGCCAGGTAACGAGATAGAACTAGATATGGAGATATCGACGATCAAATCTCGGGCAAATTAAATATCATGAGACAAAGGGAATCATATATGAGATTAAGAATCTCCGGCATCGTGGTTCAATCGATAAAGAACTTTGTTGAATATGTAGGAGTCAATATGGGCATCCCGGTCCCGCTATTGATTATTGATATGATCATGTATGCATGTTCTCGAACCCGTAGGGTCACACACTTAACGCTCCGATGTAGCTAGGGTTAGTGATGAGATATTTTGATGGAATGAACGAATGGTGATTCGGAGTCTCGGATAGGATCCCGGACGTCACGAGGAGTTCCGGAGTGGTCCGTAGAATAAGATTCATATATGGAAAGTGGTTTCCGGAGGTATCGGAAAAGTTCCGGGAATTTTCCGACAGAGTACCGGAATATTCTAGAAGGTTCTAGAGGAGTCTAGAAGTGGGGCCCATAGGAGTATGGGGCCCACGTGGCATGAAGGTGTGGTGGACTGGCCTAAAGGGCCAGCCGCACCAGCCCTAGACCCACATGGGCCAAACCGGCCAAAGGGCCCAAGAGGGAGGCGCCCCAACTTGGGGGCCAAGGAAAAGGGGGGGCCGGCCAGCCCTCCCCAAACCCTAGCCGCCCCATATAAAAGGAGGGGAGGGGAGGGGTGCGCCCCATCCCAAGGCTTCCTAGTCGCACCCCTTCCCTTGCCCTAGCCGCCGGCCCCTTCCTCCACCAAGCCGGCGCCATCTCTCTCCCCGGAGGGCTGCCGCCATCTCCACCACCATAGATGCTGCACCACCCCTAGCCGTAGGGCTGCTGCACCATGCCCTCCTCTCCCTCTCCTCTTGCTTGGCTTGGCGAAGCCCTGCTCGTGGAGACTACACCATCAACGCCACCACAACCGTCGTGGTGCCGAGATCCATCTAGCCATCTCCACCTTGCTTGCGGGATCAAGAAGGCGAAGATCTACATCGAGCCGTACGTGTGGATACCGCGGAGGTGCTACCCCTTGTGGCACTTCGTCGGATTGGACTTCGAGGAAATACATCTCCTCGCGACTAGATGAGTCTAGTTGCGGGGATCGACTAGCCAACCCCTTGCACCGACAAAACACGTTTGTTGATCTTCAAGGGTAAGAGATTGGATCTCATCTTCGCTACGTCCATCTAGTAGATCTAGATCCTTGGGGTTTATTTCGCTTGTTGCGTAGGAAAATTTTTGTTTTCTATGCTGCGACCCCATCAGGTTTTGCTTCGGCTCAAGGTTTTTGCCTGGCTCATGGTCAGTGACAGATTGAATACGCGAGACATGCTCAGACGTCGGCACTGGAATGTCACGGAAGTTTTCAATTGTGTTCTTTGCCCGATGGATAGTACAGAGGATTGGTTGCATCTGTTCTTTCACTGCAATTTCAGTGTGCGCATCTGGACATATCTTCAAATTCAGTGGATGCCGGGGGATTCTTTTGAGCAAGTGTTCAGACAGGCCAGGCAACAGTTTCATAGGCCTTTCTTCGCTTAAGTGGTCATACTAGCCTCATGGAACATTTGGAAACAACGTAATGAGGCTATTTTCCAGCATGTGATGCCTTCTTTCAGAGGATGGAAGAGGTGCTTTGTGAATGATATCACCTTGCATATGCATAGGGTGAAGGAGAAGCATCTTCAAGAATTGTCATCATGGATTGACAGCTTGCTGTAGTGTTGTACATTCCCCTTCCCCCCCTTGTAAATATGTACAGCTCTTTTTCTTGGCTCGCTTTAATTTTCAATAAAATACTGTGGGGCTTGACCCTACAGTCCTTATATTCAAAAAAAAAACAGGAGTATGCGAGGAGCTTGGGGGGTTCTTGGCGGGAAAACCCCCCGGGGGTCTTTAGGAGGCGACATGGCCTCCTCTCTTCCAAGTATTCCTTCAGAGGGGTTAGGTGTGACTGTCCACCTTTGGACAGTGGGCAGACAGGGGCTGACACTCCCACTGGCGGTGTCTCTGCGCAGCGCCTTCACCTTCTTGGCGCCCAAGTCTTCTAGGAGCTTCCAGTAGGAGCTGGCAAGCTTATCCTCTTAGCCATACAGAGGAGAAACCCGGGAGCGAGCCTGGCCTCCTGCCGAGCGTTCGGGCTCCGGGTCCTCCGCGCCGTCCGGCGGGTTGGAGGTGACCCCGGAAGGTCACCTGGTTCTTCAGCCGTGGTTGTCGATGGCATGCTTGTGTTGTACCAGTGGGGCAGAGGGGGTGGCCCGCCTGCCGGTCTTGACTCCTTGCCTTGTCAATCTTCTTGGTGGGCCCACGGGCGGTGGACCCACTTTGGCCGCATTAGGGAAAGCCCATGTTCCACTGTTGCGACACATTTGAAAAATACTCTCCACCACGATCTGACCTAAGCCGCTTAATCTTTCGATCAAGTTGATTCTCTGCTTCAGCCTTATAGATCTTGAAAAAATTTAAAGCTTCATCTTTTGATTTCAGAAGATACCCATAGCAATATCGAGTGGAGTCATCGATCAATGTCAAGAAATATTTCTTTCCAAGTCAACACGACATTCATCTCACAAAGATATGAATGTATAAGTTCCAATGGAGCCAAGTTTCTTACCTCCGCAGCCATATGGGACTTGCGAGGTTGTTTAGCTTGAACGCAGACTTGACACTTGGAACCTTTGACAGTAGTGAATTTCGGAATTAAATCCAAACTAGCTAGCCGCGTCATGCAACCAAAGTTAATATGACAAAGTCGTGAATGCAAAATATTAGACTCAATTTCGTGGAAAACATGATTAATAACTTTAGTGCAAATATCTGAAAAAGACAGGTGGAACAAGCCTCCGCACTCATAGCCTCTTCCAACAATTTGTCCATACTTGGAAATTACAACTTTATTGGACTCAAATACCAACTTAAGACCATCTGGACACAGAAGTGATCCCCTGACGAGATTCTTATTGATGGAGGGCACATGATGAACGTTCTTCAGGCGCACGATCTTCCCCGAAGTAACTTCAGATCAACCGTACCAACACCATGAACAGAAGCATGTGACCCGTTCCCCATCAGCACGGGGGAAGTCCCTGTGATCTGGTAAGAAGAAAACATGGAAGCATCAACACAAACATGTATGTTGGCACCAGTATCAATCAACCATTCAGGAGAATGACAAACTGAAAGAATGGTAGGAACTATACCGTACCCAGATTCTTTCATCACAGTATTGCCAATGACGACATTGGCAGTCTGGTCGCTATTCGCAGTTTCGCGCACCTCATGGTGGTTGGGACAGCGAGGATCCCAATGGCCTGGATCGCCGCAAACATGGCATGATCCCTTCCTCGGCTGCTGCTTGTTATTGTTCTTCTTGAAGTTGGTAGGCTGTGACAGCTTGTGCTTTCCATCAAACTTGCCTTTGCCCCAGACTTGTTCTTGTTTTTTTTGGGCTTGTGGGCTGCTGGTAATTTTTCTTTTGTACCACGTGGGCACTAGAACCAGCTTCAGCAACTCGAGCACGTGTGTCCTTTGCTCTCGCCTTTTCTTCCACATCAAGAGAACCAATGAGATCCGAAATGGTAAGCTCTTGTCTCTTGGGTTTCAGAGAAGTAGCAAAGTTGCTCCACGAGGGAAGAAGTTTGGCAATAATTCCTCCGGCAACAAATTTGTCCGGAAACATACACTTAAAGTGCTCAAGTTCCTTAGCGAGTGACTGAATCTCATGAGCTTGTTGAACAATAGTACGCTCTTCAGTCATCTTGTAGTCATAGAATTGCTCCATGACATACGACTCGCTTCCAGCGTCCGAGGCCCTAAACTTGGCCTCGAGCGCAGCCCTCATGTCCTTGTCGTTGCCAAACGACATATACGAGTCCACAATGGAATCGTCAAGAACACTGAGAAGGGCACCCTTGAATAGGGTATCAACCTTAACAAAGGCCTCCTGTTGTGCAGGAGTAAGATCGCCCTCAGGCTTGCCTTTGGTGGCGTCATAGAAGTTCATGTTTTGGAACCAGTAAACTTCTCTCATGCGCCACCTTTTATAGTTCATCCCTTTGAAGGCAAACGGCTTCATAGACGCGACAAAACCAGTTGGAGTAAATTGCCTATAATCAGGTTTTCGGATTGTTGAAGATATGAGCAATTTAGTATATGATTTAATCCACGAAAATAGAGAATAATTCATGACTGGAACAACAAGTATTAAACTAATCATGTGATCTACTAATACTGTAGCCGTAGAGATCAAACCTACACCTAGTACTATGAATAGGAACTATAGTAAGATCTCGAATAGGAAAGATTGAAACACATACGTCGTAGCGGGAGCGGAACCACTGTCGTCTCCATTATCACCCATGTCATCGATGAAGAGGTTGCCGATGTCGGGGAAGAAGTCGTCGTTCGGGAAGTAGTCGCTGCCAGTAGTCGTGTGAGTGTGCTCCCCAAAAACCTGATCGCCCCTCTCCCATATAGGATCACAAGAGGCGAGGTTCCGGAGGCCTACTATCCCTTCAACCGGTGCACGCTGGAAGACGGGATGGAGAAGACTTGGAAGACGGCAGCGCAAAGGTTTGGAACTGGAACGACGAGAGACCATATGTATCGCATAGGCGAGTAGGGTTCGCTCAGCCTGTATGTGTAGTGCGAGTCGGGTAGGATGTGGGCGTAGCCTACGTTCGAGTCGGTAACAGTCGCACGATCCAAAAGAATCGGAAATGGCTGAGTAATTAACGCATCCATTAATTATTAATTAATGACTCATCAAGTTTCCCGAACTGCAAAAAGATAGCCATCGGTTCGGCTCATTCCCGCAACCCGCGGCGCGGCGCGTCGTGACGAGACGAGGTGTCGGGGGGAAGCCCCCGAGTGGGGTCAATATGGTGAAATAAGCAAGGACTCGGAGTTGACCGAGTCAATGGAAACCGACATACCATACCGGCCTACCCGGTGTCGACCGGGTCAAGGCTAACCGACTTATCCCTATGTCGGATCATGCTTGATATATGTCGGAATCCCCTTTGTTGTTCTTACATGCAGGAAAGGGCAAACCGAGTTATGAGCATAGGCATGCCTATATCGGGTGAAGGTTATCCCGGACGGTGGACCAAGCTCCTTGAGACACGGAGCGAGACAAGGGCGGCGGCGTGCCGCAAGTGGACGGCGTGCCAAGCCTCGGCCATGCCTCTGACGCGGGCGGCGCGGTACAGAGGCGCTAGGCCTAGGCGTGGGTGTCCTGTCTGACATAGAGGGGACCGTGGCGACCAGCGCTGCCATGGCCTGGGCATGGCGTAGCGGCGCCCGTGTCGGGCGGCGACCAAGGGGTATGGCGACAGTAGCAATGTTTTACACTGTAACCCTGGGTTTCCCTATATAAGGGGTACCAGGGGCTCCTCTTACACGGACGCTTGGATAATCTTTGACTTCACGCGTAGACGCTAGCATTTCCTCCAGAGCCCTCTGAGAGCCAAGGAGCCACTCTGAGACTCGGTAGGAGCTTAGAGTGGGTAGTTTCTTCTATCCAGCTCAAGGAGCAGGCTTGTAATCAGTTGTGATCCACTTATATACATCAGAAAGGCAGGAGTAGGGGTGTTATCTCCTCACGAGAGCCCCGAACCAGGGTAAAATCGAGTGTGTGTGCGTGTTTGTGTGTGTGTGTCTCTCTGTACATCTTCACGTGCAAGCCCTCCCCGGTTGCCTCCAGCGTCCAATCGACCCCACCTTAAGCCTATATGGCATCTGTCCGTGCACCAACACGACAGTTGGCGCCCACCGTGGGGTCAGCAGCGGCACTGGCTGGTGTGTTCATCCGGACGGGTTCCTTCATCGCGTCGGGTGAGCGCGTTCTCTGTGGCCTTGTCCACAGGTTCGGCTCGCTCAACGTCGTCAGCGACAACGCCGGTTGTTTCGGCAGCAGGCCGTTACCTCGGAACGGGTGCCTCATCGAGTTCGGCTCCCTCATCGTCTACGTCGCCACCGAGGTCCCCTGCCGGTTTCCCGAAAGGGTGCAGGTTACAGCGGATCCCCCCGCTGTCTGCGCAGCTCGCGGCTGACGTATCGCCCGCCCCGCTAGCTGTGCAGAGGTCATGATGACCGCCCGGTTGCTGGTGCCGGGGTGGCCGAGGTCAGCACCAGGTCTGCCAGGACGGGACGCCCGCCGCTGGAGAGGCCGGAGAACCGTCAGGAGCTGGCCAGTACTTCCGCTGTGCCGGTAGTGCCGAGTCCTCTTCAGGACGTGATCGAGAAGCTGGCAACGCCAGTGGCTCCAAGCGCAGATGTTGCTCTAACTCAGGCGGAGTTGGAACAGCAGCACCAGGAGATACTCCGAGAGGCCCAGGAGGTGGCCCGAGTCAGACAGGACTTCGACATCTCCCTCCGTGAGTACAATATCGCTCATGGTTTTACACCGGTAGCCAACCCGGTTAGTCGCATAAATGAGGTACGTGCTAGAGGTAGAGACCTCAATGCCGAAATAGCTAGAGATGGTAGAGCCAGATCTAGTAGAACTGCTAGTCATGTGTCGGCAGGCCGGCCGAAATACAGTACCCCGGGTAAAAACCTTAGAGCTGCTGAGGCTGCCATAGCTGAGTTACCTAATTTATCCGATGAAGCTCGTAGTAGGCAGCAGGACCGAGTTAATGAGTTGGTAGCTGTAGCCAACCGTCAGAATGAGGCATTCCGGAATGCAAACCCGGGTGTAGGAGGATCCGGGTATCTCTACTCAAATGGTGGTGCCGAAGGAGTGTCCAAGGGACAGGCCTCTTCGCCGTATGTCGGTGGGAGATGTGGCCAGAGTGTGAACTCTGGCAAGAACAAACAGATGCAGGCGTATGATCCGGTATATGCCGGAAAGCAGAAAGCTGCCCAAGGTCAACCCGGTCAGGGAGCTCTAGGACCCGTTCAGGGCAGACATGAAGCCAACCGAGTTAACCCGGCAAATCCAGGTCAGCCACCTCGGTATTCGGTACCCAATCCACCTCGTCATCAAGCGGGTGCCGGGTATGCCGACCCGGTCGCTGACCGATACGACGACGGTTACTCGGCCATGGAGCGTGCCGGGTATACAAGGTTCAGAGAGCTGGCGTCTGAGGGTGCACTCGGTGCTAGGCTGGGAGCTCGCCAGCTACCGGCTCATGACGTTCGCAACAAGCTTGACAGAATCTATCTGTCTGAGATGCTGAAGGAGCAGGGCCCACCGGGTCATGCATGCTTTGGACCCCGGATCATGAAACAGTCACCTGTACCGAATTTCTAGCTCCCCCGGGGTGCAAAGACCTATGACGGCAGCACCAAGCCGGAGGACTGGTTGACAGATTATGTCACAGCGGTGCATATCGCTGGTGGCAGTCGCCGATGGGCCGTGCGGTATGTACCGCAGATGCTAGAGGGACCAGCCCGAATCTGGCTGAACAATCTGGAGGAGAACAGCATTGATTGCTGGCTCGATTTCTCCGAGGCCTTTGTCAGCAACTTCTCCAGCACCTACAAGAGGCCGAATCGCCCTCAGCAGCTGTCCATGTGTCGGCAGAGAGAAGACGAAACAGACCGGGAGTACCTGACCCGGTGGAGCACGATCCGGAACTCTTGTGAAGGGGTAATCGAGTCACAAGCCATCGTGTGGTTTGCGCAAGGGTGCCGACATGGCTCCATGCTTTGGCAGAGACTCCAGAGGGAGATGCCGGCCACCTTGGCCGAAACTATGTCAATAGCTGACAGCTATGCACTCGGTGATCCGACACAGCCGTTGCTGACTCAAGTTGATGTGGGCAGGAGATATCCTGCTCAGGACCGAGACAGATCAGGTCGGCGTAGCGATCGCCCAGACAACCGAAACAAGAGAAGAGATGACAGGCCGGATTACCGATACGGGTCTGACCAGGTCGCAGCGGTCGACCAAGATCAAGCGGGTGCTGGCAGCAGCCAGCGCCAGAAAAATGATGGTCCGTCATGGGGCCAGAACTCGGAAGGGAAGAGGCCATGGAACGGCGAGAGAAAGCCGTGGAACGGCGAGAAGAAGCCATGGAATGGCAACAAGAAGCAATGGGATGACCAGGAGAGGTTCACTTATGAGAAAATGTTGGATGGCACTTGCTGCTATCACACCAGGCACCCCAGCAGACCGGCTCAACATTCGACCCGGGACTGTGATTGGCACAAGCGCAAGCCAGAAACTGCTGGTCCGGCCTCCAGACCTGCACCTCTCACGGGTGCAAACACTCAGCCTATAAATACTCAGCCGAGGCAGGACGAAGTCAACCAGGTGGCCAACAACAACAACAACTACTACTACTACAACCCCGGCAACAACAACGCTGGCCCGAGTCGGCGGAATGACTATCGGAGGCCCCATCAGAGTTACATGGTCTTTGTGACCGAGCCCACTGATAAGCAGAGTCAACACCGGCGAGCGATGGAGGTGAACGCGATCATGCCGGCCGTGCCCAAGTTTATGTACTGGTCTGAGGATGAGGTCAGCTGGAGCATCAGGGACCATCCCAAGGTCATGCCAAACCCAGGGGGTTATGCTCTAGTTGTGAATCCGACATTCGTTGGACCCAGCATCAACGTCAGTTTCAGCCGAGTTCTCGTTGATAACGGGAGCAGCATCAATATCATGTACCGAGATACCATGGTCAAACTCGGAATAACCGAGAACATGATGCAGCCAAGCAGGACAACTTTCCACGGTATCGTGCCGGGTGTCTCGCATGCACCCATGGGAACAATCTGGGTGGATGTCTCCTTCGAGAACGAGAACAATTGCAGGACTGAGAGTCTGCTGTTCGAGGTCGTGGATCTCGAAAGTCCGTATCACGCTTTACTCGGTAGGCCAGCACTCGCCAAGTTCATGGCGTCCACGCATGTGGCCTACCTGAAGATGAAAATGCCGAGTCCGAATGGTGTCATCACTATCTCGGGTGACTACAGGCGCTCCATGGAGTGTGCCTCTGCCGGGTCACTTCTGGCCGAGTCACTTGTGATTGCTGCCGAGAAGAAGAGAATCCACGAGGTGGTGGCTCTGGCCCAATCTGCTCAACTCGGTATTCCGAGTCTGGCCAACCCGCAACAGACTACAACCTTCCAGGCGGCGAAGGAGTCCAAGAAAGTGGGCGTTGATGAGTCTAACCCGGAGCACACCGTCATCATCGGTGCCGGGTTGGACAGCAAATAGGAAAGCGAGCTCATCCACTTCCTCCGTGAGAATCGGGATATCTTTGCATGGTCCAGTCAGGACTTGCCGGGTGTTCCGAGGGAGTTGGCTGAGCACTCTCTACATGTCAGGCCAGATGCTAGGCCTGTGAAGCAACCGACACGGCGTCTTGCTGAAGGAAGAAGGAAGGTTGTGGGTGACGAGCTAGCCAAGTTACTCGCATCCAATGCCATAGTAGAAGTGAAGTATCCGGACTGGTTGGCTAACCCGGTCCTGGTAGCGAAAAAGAAAGATGATCCGGATGCTGCCACAGTCTGGCGCATGTGTGTTGACTACACACACCTGAACAAGGCATGTCCCAAAGATCCATTCCCGCTGCCCCGGATTGATCAAGTGATCGATTGCACGGCCGGGTGTGAACTACTCTCGTTTGTAGACGCGTACTCTGGTTTTCACCAGATACCGTTGAACCCAGATGATCAAATAAAGACTGCTTTTATCACCCCGTACGGGGCTTATTGCTATCGTGTTATGTGTTTTGGCTTGAGAAATGCTGGCGCTACTTATCAGCGTTGTATGCAAAAATGTCTGCATGACCAGATAGGCAAAAATGTGCAGGTGTATGTCGACGACATAGTCATTAAAACTAAAGAAAAACACACACTGCTGGATGACCTAAGGGAAACATTCACAAACCTGAGGAAATTCCGACTTAAACTTAATCCGGATAAATGTACATTCGGTGTACCAGCAGGAAAGTTACTCGGTTTCCTCGTGTCTAGCCGAGGTATCGAGGCAAACCCGACTAAGATCCGGGCGATAGAAAATATGAAATTGCCGAGATGCCTCCGAGATATCCAGAAATTCACCGGGTGTCTGGCTTCTCTGAGTCGTTTTTCAGGTCGGTTGGGAGAAAAGGCCTTGCCCTTATACCAACTGATGAAAACATCAGACAGGTTTAGCTGGACTCCGCAAGCGGATGCAGCGTTTCATGAGTTAAAAGCAATGCTGGCCACTGTGCCGATACTGGCTTCGCCACTACCGAGTGAGCCCATGTTGCTCTACATTGCGGCCACTAACCGAGTCGTTAGTGTCGTAGTGGTGGTGGAGCGAGAAGAAGAAGGAGCTACCGTGCAGAGGCCGGTATATTATTTGAGTGAGGTGCTCTCCGCATCGAAACAAAACTACCCTCACTATCAAAAAATGACTTATGGTGTCTATATGGCAGCCAAAAAACTAAAGCATTACTTCCAGGAGCATCCCATAACTGTTGTAAGTGCGGCCCCTGTGTCGGAAATCCTTGGCAACAAGGATGCCAGTGGCCGAGTCGCCAAATGGGCTATTGAGCTTGCGGCTTATGCGCCGCAGTACGCGAGAAGAGATACCATCAAGTCTCAAGCGGTGGCCGAGTTCCTTGTGGATTGGGCCGAGATGGAATATGAGCCGTCCCTGCCGGACTCCAACTACTGGAGAATGCATTTTGACGGGTCCAAGGTAAAAGATGGCCTGGGAGCTGGTGTAGTTCTCACCACGCCAAAGCGAGATCAGCTGAAGTATGTGTTGCAAGTACACTTTGCAGCATCCAACAATGTCGCCGAGTATGAAGCGCTGATTCATGGACTCAAGGTGGCCAAAGAAATCGGAATTCGCCGGATCATCTGTTATGGTGACTCGGATCTGGTGATTCAGCAAACATCAGGCAACTGGGATGCCCTGGATGCCAACATGGCGGCGTACCGGTTCCATGTCCAGAAGATTTCAGGATTCTTTGATGGGTGCGAGTTCACTCATATTCGGCGGACAGATAATGAAAGTGCTGACATGCTGTCCAAGATTGGATCATATCGGCAAGCCATTCCACCTGGAGTATCACTAGAGCATCTTCACAAGCCATCAATCAAGCCCTCACCCGAGTCAGAATCGATATTCATCCCGGGTAATCCGGAACCCGACGTCGTCCCAATGGATGTGGATGTCGGGAGCAAGTTGCAGGACTCGGGGACTGCTCCACGGGACCCGGGGACTTCCATGGATGTCGAATACATTCAGCAGGACTCGGCGATCACGCTGGAGAATTGGAAAGCTGCGTGGCGGAACTCGGGAACTCCTTGGGAGGACTCGGGGACTCGTCAGCCTATGTCGGGTGTGGTAATGTCGGTTGATGCAATGGAAATCGACGAGCCTATACTCGGCACTCGCCCAGTACCGACATGGGCACAACCCATCATGACATTCATGCTAGATGGCACTCTACCGAGTGATGAGGTCTCGGCCAGACAAATTCAGAGGCGGTCCAAATCCTTCACAATCATCAATCGTGAGCTGTACAAGAGAAGCGTAACCACCGTGCTTCAGCGCTGTGTCGAACCAGAAGAGGGAGAAAGGATTCTCCAAGATATTCATCAGGGAGAGTGCGGTCATCACGCCTCTTCCCGAGCTATAGTGGCTAAAGCATTCCGATATGTGTCGTGGGGTTGTCACGGCAAGTTCTTCCTCAGGGAAGATGAGTTCTGGGGCCATTGATGACTGAAGTACGCTGGAACGGTTAATCTCGCCAAGGAACAAGGATTTACCCAGGTTCGGCCCCTCTGATTAGAGGTAAAGACCTACTTCCTGCTTCTATGTTATTGCTCTTGATATGTCTCGATTACAAGGACCCGGCTCCCACAACTTAGGAGCCGGCGACTTCTCTCTGGTGGCTAGGGTTTCTCTACTGGTTGAAGCTTATCGATCTAAGGTCCAGGACCCCGCTTATAAAGGCTGCCGGGTCTCTGGACTTACACTTTACACCGAGTCATACTAGAACACGGAGTCCTACTCTACGTCTTGGTCTTCCAAGTTTAGACTCCGAGTTGTACTTGGACTCCTTCCGGAAGGGTCCTTTCTTCATTATGGGCCTTGGTCGGCTTGTCTCCAGCCCAGCCCACGCGACTTGATACGTGACTCGGCTTTGGCCTTCTTGGTCTTGGCGGGTCTACTTTCCGGGTCCATGGGCCTACCTATAAAGTATCCCCCCATCAGTAGCCCCCGAATTTATCTTGGGCGCAGCTTGGCGGCTTCCTCTGACTTGCTGATTCGACTCTCTGGGTCGACTCCTTCCACTTGAGCCAATGGCTCCAAAGCCACTTGCTGCTAGCTCCAAGATGAATTCCTGCATAAAAACATAATACATACATAAAATGAGTCCACTCTTATCCCTTGTTCAAGCCACCACTCCTGCCCTCGTACTATCAGGCCGGGTTCTGGTGTGACTCTTGCAAACAAGGGCTAGATAAATTGCTTTCACTGTCACAGGACTCGTCATTCTGAGACAAGCCGGCTACTTTCCTAACTGTGACTTTTGACCTTTCCACATTGTGATTTCTTATCTGTCTGTTTGGCCACTAGAACGTTTTTACTGAAACGTTATCGATAGTCAACTGTGAACCCACTCTGTAACTTTCTAGGGTTTTACCCCCCTTTATAAATCGCGAAGGGTTAGGCCTTAAACCTCACTTGCCCCTTCAGCTCAAAACCTCTTCTTCCTCTCTTCGCGCCCATCTCTTCCCGCGCCCAGCACGCACCGCCCGCACGCCATGGCCCCCAAGCGCTCAAAGACCACATCGAAGGCCAAGGCGACCATGTCGAGCAGGACGGTGAACATTGCCGCCGCGGCCGCCGCCGCCGCCAAACCCTCCTCCAAGCGATCGATCTCCGCCGATTGGAGTGGATCTACGGTCTCGGCGGAGCAATTGAAGACCCACAGGCTCTCAGGTTTGATCCCTTCTAGTGCTCAAGCTCGGGCCCCAGGGGATGAGATCGTTCCCTCTCCCGCTAAGGACGAAGTAGTTGTCTTCGTGGAGCACCTATTCCGCGGCTTTTCTCCCCCCGGCGATTTTTTCTTCCGCCAGCTCCTCGAGCTTTACGAGCTGCGGATTCACGATCTTGCTCCTAACTCCATCCTCACCCTTTCTAATTTTGTCGTTCTCTGTGAGGATTACCTCCAGATTAAACCTGATATCAACCTTTGGCTCGAGCTCTTCTATTGCAACCCTCAACCCGAGACCTCTGGGGGCCCTCTTCTCCAATGTGGCGCCGTCGCCCTTCAACGGCGCCTCAACTCCGTCTTCCCTAAGCCTGTTTTCCCAAATCGCATCAAAGACTGGCAAAGAACTTTCTTTTATTGCAAGGACACTTCCCCCGCAAATGAACCTAAGCTTCCCTTGTTCTCTGAGGAACGCCTCCGGGCGACTCCTCTGATGAAAGCCAGGTGCCCAGAGGCCGACCGGCCAAGGGTCGAGTCTCTGATCACTCGCATCCGGGCCCTCTTGTCCCATAACTTGGAGAATCTGGATCTGGTCCGCTGCTGGACGACCTGGAGAATCCAGCCGCTGAGTCCTAGGACTCGGTTGATCTGCTCATACACCAGATGCGCTGGTGACGACCTCCGAGTCACGGAGCAACTGTCTGATGGACCCGAACTCGGTCGACTCATCAAAAAGTTGACTGGGAAACCGGTGAAGGACCAAGCTCATTTCGGGCTCGAGCCCTTCTGCTCGACCAACCCAGCTCCTGATGTAAGTATCACTCTGCACTTTATTTCAACCTTGACTTCACTTGTATTGCTTGCTGACTCATATTTACTAACTCTTTTGCAGCTCACCGACTCCTTCTGGAAGCCGGCCTCTGGAGCTGGTTCTAAGGATAAAGCTGAAGCTGAGGCTGAGGCTGAAGAAGAAATTCCTGCCACAGATCAAACCACTGTGGCAGATGATACTGATGATGCGGATGAGGAGTCCTCCCAGGAGGCTCCTGCTGATGATGGTGCTGCCGATGAGGAGTCCTCGCCAGAGGCTCCAACTGAGAATGCTGATGAAGAGGAGTCCTCTCAAGAGGCTCCCATTGTGGAAGAAACCGACGATGACGAGTCCTCTCCAGAGGCTCCAACTGCTAGGCAAACTGATACTGCCTCTGCTGCTGCTCAACCATCTCCATCTGCAGAGTCCTCTGCTAGGAGTCACTCCTCGTCCTCTCCAGCCTCAAACAATAATGGCTCTCGAGAGGCTGTTCCCAAGGTACCACTCTCACGAGTCCTTGGGTCCTCTCGCTCCCCCACTAAGCCTGAAGAGCAAATGCAGAGTGTTATCGCCGCTAGGAAGAGGAAGCTACGTTCCGATGGGCCTGCAGATGCTCCTGAGCCTCTGCCAGTCTCACACCAACGGAAATCGACCTCTCCTCCCCAAAAGGACGACTCTTACAACTCTGGTTTGTCAATGCCTTCTTCAAACTCTCAGACCGCCTTGGACCTGGAGACCAATATTGGGTAAGACTCTTTTGTCTCTGTACTTGCAATTGTATGACTTCTGATCTTTCCTTTCACTAGGTTTATTGATTTCTGTCTCTGAATATTTCAGGGCTCGGCCTTGTGCCAAGGTAACAAAACTCCCAGGCATGGCTGATGTCTCCTCTGGGCGTGGACCTACCCCTCCATCGACTTCTCAGACAACCAGTACGAGGACAGGTCCCTCCATCGCTGCATCAGCTGGCGCAGCCACGACTCCTACCATTCCCGAGTCCTCTTCAAAGGCTCGAGCGGCGACTCCAACAACAGTCCAGCCCAGCTCTGGTGCTGCGACTCCTGATTCTGCGCCTCCAGTTCAACCGGCTCCTGTCAAGCCGACTCCTGCAGCCTCTCCATCAACCAAGATCAAGTCATCTACTGACTACAGTCGACTTCGGGTGGCAGATAACATGTCATTTTCCGAAGCCTATGCTGAAGCAGTCGACTTGAACGATCAAGCTGCTAGGCTGAAGGACGACGAGCAAGCGGCTCTTAGGTCTCTTCTCATGGTTCATGAGGTAAGCTTTTCTGACTTCTTCTTTCATGCTTTCTGGCATCATCCTATCTCAGTAGCCCCCAAGCACCTGTCTGTGGTGACTTGTGACTAGGATAGGTGCTTTGATTTGATACTGAACTCAATTGCTTATATGGAAAAAACTTTGCACACTGTAGCCCCCAAGCACTGAGTCCTTAGCTCTACTAGGGCTCGGGGCTGATAATTTACTGTCTGTCGAGTCCTTAGACCAAAAAACTTTCGCACGAGTAGCCCCCAAGCGCCGAGTTGTCAACCTGCGACGACTTGGAGCTACCAATATATATTGCTCACTGACACCTTACTTGAAGAAAAATTTCTGTTCTGAGAGTAGCCCCCAAGCGCCAAGTTGCTAACTTGTGGCGACTTGGAGCTGCAAATATGTCCACTCTACTCATACTTAACTTGATAAAAAATTCTGATTTGCCAGTAGCCCCCAAGCGCCAAGTTGCTAACTTGTGGCGACTTGGAGCTTATTACTTGTCAACTAGGACTCATGCTTGCTTGTCATTGATGAAAAATTGACTCCTGAGTAGCCCCCAAGCGCCAAGTTATTAACTTGTGACGACTTGGAGCTCATGAGTTCTTTATGTAACTTGTGGAGCTCACTTGTACTTTATGACTTGTAATTGCAGTGCATTGTCTCCAAGATGAAGAGAGATATGAAAGAACTTGAGGACCAGGCAGCTGCCAGTGCCAGATCTGCCATGGCCGAAAAAGAACACTCCCTTCAGCTTGAGAAGGATCTGAAGGCTTTAGCTGCTCAACTGGAGCAGGTGAAAAAAGAGTCGGCTGAGGCCAAAAAGATTGCCCAGAAGGCACACAACGACCTGAAAGCTGTGTTCGACACTTGCAAGAGGGGCATTGGTGCAATGTGTCAGCATATATTTGGTGAGTTTATGACTTTTGCTTGCTTCCTTTTGCACCTTTCTGAATTGCTTTTCAACTGACAATGACTCCTTGTTTTCCTTTCTGCAGGGGCTGACTCCCCAAAGCTTAAATTGCCAACAAGCAAACAACTGTCTGAGATGCTTGATTACTGTCACGGGCTACAAGAGGGAGCCCGTTCTGTGGTCAAGTATTTGAATCATAAAGGCAAGTGCCCCAAAGAGCCTGAACGTCTGGTGGACGAGTTGTCCAGAGCACCAGGCTATGTACGTCTGTGGAAACAATCTTCCATGAGGAGATCTGCCATCAGGATCCTGGCCTTAGCCCACAGCTACTATCCCACTGTTCTTGAGCCAGCAATGCTTACAATGGGGAAGCCTGAGCAGCATGAGGATGGCAAACCTTTTACTCAGAATGATTTCATAGCCGAAGAAAAGCTGGTGCGACCATATGCTTGTGAGATTGCCAATAAGATGGACCCTGAGGTATGGGTTCATCATTATGATTTGGAGAACAAGAGAGTTACTCCAGTAACTCCTGAGATAGTAAATTTTGGCCGCCCATCACAGGACCCATCTGGTGTATTCTCTGCCTCTGCCGGTCCGAGTTCCTCGTCACCGGCGGCTCCTGTTCCAAGTGCTGAGCCTACCCTGAAGACTCCTGCTGCGCCCACTCCTTCTAGAGCTGTCTCTGGAGATGCTCAGAAACAAGCAGATCTTGCTAAGCATATGAAGAGTCCCAAGGGTACTGGATTTCAAGCGAAGAGAGTCGCCACCAAGCCTCCATTGAAGCCGGCTCCTTCTTCCGCTGCTCAAGCACAAGGCAAATCTCCTGCTAAAAAGGGCTCCTCGACTTCGGCTGTTCAATCAAAGGACAAGTCATCTGCTGAGAAGGACTCCTCGACTCTGGCGAAGGAGTCGGCTCCTCTAGAAGACAACCCTCTGAATGACTTTTGATTATTATGTAATGCTGTGTTACTATTGAAACTTTGTAATTATGCTCTACTGGTGCTTTTTAAACTATTGAGCTTGTTTAGCTCTTTTGAGTTGTAAAGATGCACTACTAGTGCTTTAAATAATTGAGCTTGTTTAGCTATTTAAAATTTGTGCCAATCGGCTTGGTTCTTATAACCCGTCTAGTTTTTCACTGATGAATAAGTAGGCCCTGCATGACTTCTCTTACAGTTTATGCTGACAGGTTCTTAACTCATATGTTCCTTAGGATCCATAAGAGAGAGAAACAAGTCATGCCTGTAGATAGATCATATTGTGCAGGATGCATCTGACTTACCAGCGAGAAAACTAGGAAAATTTGGCTACTGTGCCGGGTCCAAGAGTTTAAGCTTAACTTTTTTCACTGAAAAGCAAGCCCCCAAGAACCTGATGATCAAAATTTAAAGAACAAAGCGCACTCACTGGGTGACTCGACTAAAGGACTCATGTTCACAAAAGCCGGCTTTATTTCATTTGATCATAATAATTCGATTACATCTAGGCATGGCTCACTGGGCTCATTGCCTTTCAACTCATGAATCTATTACAACTTAAGTATAATAAGGATGTAACTGAGCTATGTTCCAAGGCCTCTTTGCCTCTGCATAAGGATCTAGAGTATGAGCTGTGTCAGCTCCTTTGCCTACACTTGCCGGCTCTCGCACATCCATTAGATAGTATGACCCGTTGTTCAAATTCTTGCTTATGATGAACGGTCCTTCCCATGGTGGCGATAACTTGTGCATCCCTTCCTTACTCTGGACAAGGCGAAGCACTAAGTCTCCTTCCTGGAAAGTCCTGGTTTTGACTCTGCGTGCGTGATATCGCCGCAGGTCCTGCTGATAAACTGCTGATCTCTCAAGGGCTAGCTCCCTTGCTTCCTCAAGTGCATCGACCGAGTCCTGGCGGGCGAGTTCGTTTTCTGTCTCCACATAATTGGCGACTCGTGGCGAGTCATGCAACAAGTCGCTTGGCAAGACAGCTTCTGCTCCATACACCATGAAGAAAGGTGTGAAGCCAGTAGATCTGTTAGGAGTCGTCCTGATGCTCCAAAGCACTGCTGGTAACTCCTCAACCCAAGACCCGGCGGCTCTTAGCAAAGGGACTCGGAGCCGGGGTTTAATTCCCTTCAGCAACTCCTGATTTGCCCTCTCTGCTTGTCCATTGGACTGTGGATGTGCTACTGAGGCTAGGTCGAGTCTGATGTTGTTCTCACCACAAAATTTGGCCATCTCCCCAACTGATAAGTTGGTACCATTGTCTGTGATGATGCTGTGAGGATACCCAAAACGTGTTGCTATCTTCTTGAAGAATCTCACAGCTGATGCACCGTCGACTCTGCTGACGGGTTCCACCTCCACCCACTTGGTGAAAGGGCCCACCATGTCGAGTCCCCAAACTGCAAATGGCCAAGTGATAGGGATGGTTCTGAGTTCTTGAGCTGGCACGTGGTCTTGCCTTGCGTACCTTTGACATCCATCACAGACTCGAACTATCCTCTCTGCATCTAAATGTGCTGTCAACCAAAAGAACCCGTGTCTGAAAGCTTTTGACAGCAAGGATCTAGTGGACGCATGATGACCACAATCTCCTGCATGAATCTCTTGCAATATTTGCTTGCCCTCTTCTGGAGACACACATCTCTGGTAGACTCCAGTAACGCTTCTTCTATATAACTCGCCATTAATGACTGTATAGGACTTGCACCGCCTGATGAGTTGCTTTCGCTTGACTTCATCCTTTGGGAGTTCACCCCGCAGGAGATATGCTAGGTAGGGCTCTGTCCATGTTGGGATTGCTCGTACTGCTGCAACAAGTGCCGACTCTGGGTCTGGAAAAGCTAACTCCTCCTCTGTGGGCAGCTTGACTGAAGGATGATGAAGCTCGTCCAAAAACACATTTGGTGGTACTTTCTCTCGACGAGAGCCGAGTCGTGATAACGCATCGGCGGCCTCGTTCTTGCGCCTGTCAATATGCTCCACTTGATAACCAGAAAAGAACCCGGCTATCTGTTCGACTGCTCTTCTATAAGCCGCCATGTTTGCATCCTTCGAGTCCCAAGTTCCAGACACCTGCTGAGCTACGAGATCCGAGTCTCCAAAGCACCTGACACGCTTGATGTTCATCTCCTTGGCCAAACGCAGGCCATGTAGCAAAGCCTCATACTCTGCCATGTTGTTGGTGCAATCAAAGTGTAACTGAAGGACATATGCTAACTTATCTCCTTTAGGTGAGGTTAACACCACGCCGGCTCCTGAGCCTTCCAACTGTCTGGACCCATCGAAGTGCATTGTCCAATACTTGGTGCAGGGTGTGCTTGGTGAAGATGTAAAATCTGTCCAATCATTGACAAAATCAACCAAAGCTTGAGATTTGATCGCTGTCCTTGGCTCATATGTGATATGATAAGGACCTAACTCAATTGCCCACTTGGCAACTCGCCCTGTTGCCTCTCTGTTGCGTATAATATCTGCTAGCGGTGCTGAACTCACCACCTTAATCGGATGCTCTTGGAAATAATGCTTGAGCTTTCTACTTGCAAGAAAGACTCCATAAACTAATTTCTGCCACTGAGGGTACCTTTGCTTTGACTCTGTGAGGACTTCACTGATGTAGTAGACAGGTCTCTGCACTGGGTACTCCTTTCCTTCCTCTGCACGTTCCACAACTACTACTGCGCTGACAACTCTCTCGTTGGCAGCTACATATAATAGCATGGGCTCCTTATCTGTAGGAGCTGCAAGCACTGGTGCTGTTGATAAAGTTTTCTTCAACTCCTCAAAAGAACGGTCAGCCTCTTCATCCCATAGGAATTTGTCTGACTTCTTCAGGAGTCGGTAGAGAGGACCCGCCTTCTCCCCGAGTCTGGAAATAAACCTGCTCAGAGCTGCCACACATCCAGTGAGCTTTTGGACGTCCTTCAGGCAAGTCGGCTTCTGCAAGTTATGGATAGCCTTGATTTTCTCTGGATTTGCCTTGATGCCTCTCTCTGAAACGATGAAGCCTAGGAGTTTGCCAGCAGGGACTCCAAAAACACACTTGGTCGGGTTGAGCTTCATCTTATACTTGCGTAGGTTCTCAAACGTTTCTGTCAGGTCTGCTATCAGAGAGTCGGCTTTCTGAGACTTAACGACTACATCATCCACATAAGCATGAATATTCCTTCCAATCTGTTTCTTGAAACAATTCTGAATACATCTCTGATATGTAGCTCCTGCATTCTTGAGTCCAAAGGGCATTGTTGTGTAACAAAATGCTCCAAAGGGCGTGATGAAGGACGTCTTCAACTCATCCTCTACGTTGAGTCTGATCTGATGGTACCCTGAATATGCATCCAAGAAACAAAGCAACTCTGACCCCGCTGTGGAGTCGATGATCTGGTCTATGCGAGGTAGTGCAAACGGGTCCTTAGGGCAATGCTTGTTCAGGCCCGTGAAGTCGATGCACATCCGCAACTCTCCTGTCTTCTTTGGTACTAACACTGGATTAGCCACCCACTCTGGGTGAAAGACCTCCTTGATGAACTCGGCTGCGAGGAGCCGAGCCACCTCTTCTCCTATGGCTTTCCTCCTGTCATCATGAAACTTGCGCAGACCCTGCTTAACTGGTCTTGCATTAGGATTAACATGTAAGCTGTGCTCGGCGAGTTCTCTCGGGACTCCTGGCATGTCAGATGGCTTCCATGCAAAGACGTCCCGGTTCTCACGGATGAACTCGACGAGCGCGCTTTCCTATTTATCAGAGAGGTGTGCCCCAATGGTGAACTGCTTGGAAGAATCACCAGGGGTAAAGTCGACTTGCTTTGTGTCCTGAGCTGACTTGAATTTCATCTTCTCCTCTGTGGCCGGCTTCTTAAGGACCGAGTTGTCCTCCGGGTCCACGTTTGCCTTATAAAACTTCAGCTCCTCTTGAGCACAAGCTGTCTCAGCCATAGCTGCATCACCTAACTCACACTCCAATGCCATCTGTCTGCTGCCATTAACTGTGATGACTCCTGCTGGACCTGGCATCTTAAGCTTCAAGTACACATAACATGGCCTGGCCATAAACTTAAAGTATGCAGGTCGACCAAAGAGAGCATGATATGGGCTCTTAAGGTCTACCACCTCAAAAGGCATAATCTCTGAACGAAAATTCTCCACTGTGCCAAAAGCAACCTCAAGATAAATCTTACCAATGGGCTTGGCCGACTTCCCTGGTACTATCCCATGGAACACCGTCTCTGTTGGAATTAGCTGTCTATCTTGCAGCTGCATCCTCTTGAATGTGTCATAATATAAGATGTTGATACTGCTTCCACCATCCATAAGCACTTTGTTCAATGTATAGCCCCCAACTTGAGGTGCCACTACCAAGGCTAACTGCCCTGGCTCGTCGACTCTTGGAGGATGATCTGCCCGACTCCATGTGATGGTTTGCTCTGACCACCTGAGCCATTGTGGAAGGGCCGGCTCTACTGCATTAACTGCTCTGACTTTCAACTTCTTGGAACGCTTGGACGTACTAGTTGTGAAGACATGGTAGCTGCCACGACTCGGGTTGTGCTGCCGAGTTGTAACATAATACTGACCATTGCCATCATTGAGCTGCTTCGGGTTCTGCTGGAACCCGCCCTGCTGATTACCTCCTCCTTGAGGTTGGTTTGGGTTGTTGCCGGCTCCTCCACCGTTATTGCCGGGTCCTCCGGCTCCATTGTTTCCTCTATATCCACCATTGTTGTTACCTCCTCCTGGCCCTTGGAACCTGGCGCGCTGCAAATCTACGCACTGTCCCAAGGTATGACCGCATCTACCGTTCTTGGCATGCTTAGGGCATGGAATTCTCAAGACCTCCTCTGTGCTTGGAGTGCGGCCTTGGTACCCACCAGAATTGTTGTCCTTGCGTCTGACTCCAGTGTTTGTGTTGGCTACTAGGTCAGAGTTGTCTCCATATGGCCTCTTGCCACCTCCCTGATTCTGGTTCTGATTCTGGTTCTGATTCTGGTTCTGATTCTGTCCATTGCCACCTTGTCCTTTAGTTCCTTCCTCCTGATCCTTCGTTTTGTCTGTGGCAGCGTGCTTATTAGCACCTGCCATGATCTCACCAATCGTAAGGGGAATACCTTGATTCAGGCTCTCCTTCATACGACCTAGCTTCCAACTCAAGGGGTTGTAACTGCAATTTCTCTCCATCGCCATTAACACTGAAACTGGTGGGAGTCCTTGTGAGGAGTTAATGATCTCTGAGACTCGCTTCATCCAGTGTCTTGCCGACTCGCCTTTCCTCTGGACACACCGCTCCAGGTCCTCGATGGTGCTGAGTTTCTTGCATGTGCCTTGGAAATTCTGAATAAAAGCCGCCTTCAATTGCTCCCAAGAGTTGATTGACCTAGGAGGCAAGTTGCGCATCCACACCTTGGCTGCTCCCTCCATCATAAGATACATGAACTTGGCACACAGATTACCTGTGGCATTGCGAATACTCATTGCCATCTCGTATGTACCCAACCAGGAGGTCGGGTCCATGTTGGGCTCGTAGTTTGGAACCTTGCGCGGCTCCTTGAAACTGCTAGGAAAGGACTCGGACCTGATGGCATCAGACAAACACTCTGGTCCTGTTAATGCTGGGGACGCACCAGGAGAAGTCACCTCCTCGTGCACCCGGGTTGGCTGAGGCGGGTTGTGTGCACCCACTAACGCTCTGTCCCTCTCTGCCTCCCGAGCTCTTGCTGCTTCTCTCTCTCGTCGTTGCCTTGCTTCATCAACCACTAGCTGAGCTTGCGAAGCGGTTGGGATGTTTGCACGATTCCTCACTAGTTCACGACGCCTTGCACTTGTAGAGTTTGCCGGGTTGGACTCGCCATGCCGACTCCTCGTACCTGAGTTGAAGGGTGTTGAATGTAGCCTACTTGCGTCTGGAAAAGCTGGATATAAAGCTTGCTGAGTTAAAGCTGTCTTCAGCAGCTCGATAGCATCACGAGTCTCCTGACCCGCTGGTCCCTCTGGTACCAAGATGTTCTCCAATCTCAGAGTCGCCGCATGCACGTTGTCCATAGGATTAGAGTAATGTCCCTCTGGAGTATGAAATCTGTTTGGCTGTGACCCTAAGCCACCAGGTGCTCCTCCTCCGACTCCTCCTTCAGGCGGTGGTCCGTTGGTACGGCTGCCTCCCGGTCCTTCTGGGGGTGGTGGTGGTGGTGGTGGTGCTCCTCCGGCTCCCCCTGCGGCGCCTCCTGCTGCCGCTGAGCCTCCTAGTCCGGCTCCTCTGCCTGGACCATTGGGTGTGGTGAATAAATTGGTTGGATTGATGTGGACTCCATCGTGCAGGCGACTCCTAGCTCTGCGGTGTTGAATCGAAGTAAGCTCCTCGCGGCGCCTCCGCACAACTTGAGCTTCATCCTGGACTCGGGCCTGCTCCTCGGCCAATCTACGGTTTGCCTCTGTGATATCATCTAGCTGCTTTTGCAACGCAACACGAGCGTTGGTTAACTCGGCCGCCCTCTCTGCGGCATTACTTGCATTGATTTCCTTCGTCAACAGAGTCGGATCAAACTGATTGTTTCCAGACATGTAGACTCCCACAATACGAGCACGTACTGGCGACTCCTCATAATCCTCTTCCTCTATCCCGTACCCAAGCCGATCTTCAAACAAGGGTAGGATGGACTCTGAATCTGCATCATAATCTGAATCTGACTCTTGCATCACCTCTGGTTCCTCAGCTAGGGGTTCCTCAGACTCGGCGATGATGCCGACCTCTGAAGTTCCGACCGACTCCTCGCCGTCGGACTCGACGATAACAGTTAGCTCTGGTACCGACTCCGCCGAGTTCTCGCGAAGACCCGACGCGCACACCATCCCGACGAACACGTTGATTCCTCCAAAGACAAGCTGGTAGCCTTCGTTGACTTCGTTCATCTCCGAAGTCCAGCCTGAGTCATCGATCTCTGTTTCTCCATGCTCATCAGTGTAGACCCGCCCGATGGCGAGTTTCTCCATAGCTCGACGAGCAGCTCCAACGATCTCAACTCCTTTCGTCACCGTAGGCCCCACGGTGGGCGCCAACTGTCGTGGGGTTGTCACGGCAAGTTCTTCCTCAGGGAAGATGAGTTCTGGGGCCATTGATGACTGAAGTACGCTGGAACGGTTAATCTCGCCAAGGAACAAGGATTTACCCAGGTTCGGCCCCTCTGATTAGAGGTAAAGACCTACTTCCTGCTTCTATGTTATTGCTCTTGATATGTCTCGATTACAAGGACCCGGCTCCCACAACTTAGGAGCCGGCGACTTCTCTCTGGTGGCTAGGGTTTCTCTACTGGTTGAAGCTTATCGATCTAAGGTCCAGGACCCCGCTTATAAAGGCTGCCGGGTCTCTGGACTTACACTTTACACCGAGTCATACTAGAACACGGAGTCCTACTCTACGTCTTGGTCTTCCAAGTTTAGACTCCGAGTTGTACTTGGACTCCTTCCGGACGGGTCCTTTCTTCATTATGGGCCTTGGTCGGCTTGTCTCCAGCCCAGCCCACGCGACTTGATACGTGACTCGGCTTTGGCCTTCTTGGTCTTGGCGGGTCTACTTTCCGGGTCCATGGGCCTACCTATAAAGTATCCCCCCATCAATATGGGTTCTACTGGCCCAGTGCATTGCAGCAGGCAGAGGATATCGTCCGGAAATGTGAAGGATGTCAGAGGTTTGCTCACAAGATTCATATGCCGGCATCAGCTCTCAAAACTATTCCCATCACTTGGCCATTTGCAGTGTGGTGTCTGGATATGGTGGGACCATTCAAACCAGCCCGAGGTAACATGACTCACATCCTGGTGATGGTGGACAAGTTCACCAAGTGGATCGAGGTGAAGCCAATTAGAAAGTGCGATGGCCGCACAGCCGTGTCATTCCTAAAGGATATTATCCTAAGGTATGGACACCCGCATAGCATTATCACGGATAATGGCACCAATTTCGCCGAGGGAGCCTTTGCTCGGTTTTGCCAGGAAAAGAGAATCCGGCTAGACTTAGCATCGGTTGCACATCCGCAGTCCAATGGACAAGTGGAAAGATCAAATGCACTAGTCTTATCCGGCATCAAACCCCGGTTGATTGAGCCACTGTTGCGTGCTCCGAGTTGTTGGCTGGATGAGATTCCGGCAGTACTGTGGAGTCTAAGGACTACACCGAATCGCTCCACCGGGTATACGCCATTTTTCCTGGTCTATGGAGCAGAGGCAGTTCTGCCAACCGACATAGAGCATGACTCGCCAAGAGTCACATTATATACCGAGTCTGAGGCGAAGGAAGCCCGAGAAAATGATGTCGATTTGCTCGAGGAAGCACGAGAATTGGCATTGTCCAAGTCAGCAATATATCAGCAAAATCTCCGACGCTATCATAGCCGGAAAGTAAATCCTCGCAAGTTTCGAGAAGGAGACTTGGTGCTTAGGCTGGTGCAGCGCACCGCCGGAATGCATAAGTTATCACCTCCATGGGAGGGGCCATTTATTGTGAGCAAGGCCTTGAACAACGATGCGTATTATCTTATTGATGCTCAGGCACAGGTGAAGAACAAGATGGACAGATCCGGAGAGGAGACCAAATGACCTTGGAATGTAGCTCTTCTTTGCCCTTTTTACTCTTAAGGACTCACTGTATGTATCTCGAAACTTTGAAATGAAATGTCGGCACTCCGAAATGAAACTCGGGGACTGCCTTGCTATGAGTTGTATGTTGTATGCTTGTTTATCTCTGTTTTCTTTATATCGGATGGCTCCAAAAATCGTGTTTCCATGTTGGCAAGTATTGTATGCTATGTTTTTGTGATTTTGTGACCCGAATGCCAAGAAACCCATGAGAGGTAGGCAAGGGCAGAAATTGCAAGATATAGTAAACAAGAAAACAGACTCGGGGACTCGGTCCAGAAGCGATTCGGTTTTCTTTCGTTGTCTTTTTTGTTTTGTGTCGGATGGCTCTAGACCGTGTCTGAAAGTTTTGAGTATTGTATGCTATGTTTTTGTGATTTTGTGACCCGAATGCCAAAGAAACCATAAATGGTAGGCAAGGGCAGAAATTGCAAGGGGTAGTACACAAGAAAGCAAACTCGGGGACTCGGCCCAAGTGCGATTCGGCACAAGTTGTTTTGTTCCTAACTTTTATGTCGGGTGATTATGAGCTTTGACTCAAAGTTCATTAGTATTGTATGCCGTATCTCGGTAATCTTGTGACTCGACTGTCAGGAAACCAAAAAAGGTAGACAAGAGCAGAGGTTGCTAAGTATGGTAAACAAGAAAGCGAGCTCGGGGACTCGGTTCAGAATGATTCGGCATAATAAATAAATCATGCTAAAATTGTGCAAAGTAAGAGAACCAAGTACCAAGCATAAAAAGCTAAAGGTTTATCTTACATTTGCACCCGGCATTCCGGGGATTTGACGATTTGAGTTTTTTCTAAAGTTTAGGCAGCAGGATCCTAGCTACTTGGAGCAGAGGCAGCGGCATCGGTTTTGGCCGGTTCCGAGGTCGAGATCTCGGTGGTATCCTTGGTCGCAGCGGCCGAAGTGGTGCCTGTGGCTGTGTCGGGAGGAGTATCGACTTGGATTTCTTCGTCGACTTGTTCCTCGTCTTCGTCTTCGTCCTCGCCGTCGACTTCCAGTTCTTCCGATTGAGGAACCCGCTCACCCGGGACAAAGCTGTGTACCGGGGCGTATTGGATGAGCGAGTAAGCCAACTCCTGGCGACGCTGGATGTGTTCCGGGTCAGAGAGCCACCTGGACCCGTCCCGCACTGTCTTCAGCATCTCGAGGTCCAGCTCCTCGTACCAAGATAGCACATATGATAGCGCTTCATCCGCTCCAACTCGGGCGGCGGATGAACGCCAGTCATCGAGCCTTTCCTCGGAGGCCATCAAGCACTTGGCCAATTCGTCGACAACCGCAGGGGCCTCGCACCCGGGCCAGAGAACATTGTAAGCCCGGATCGCAGAGGTGAGGAGATTCATTCCGATAGATCTCATTGGTACCAAGCACGCCTCCAGGGCCACCAAGTGAGTATCTATATCCCACTCGGCCGAGATAGGGCCATCTTGGATTTCCTTGAACCGGTGCTCCTTTGTGCTCTTGTCCGCAGCAGCCTTGGTGTGGGGGAAACGTTCTGAGTAGGGAATGGCTAACGCCAGAATAAGTTACATGAGAAGAAAAGTGATAGATTGAATAAAGGCAGAATGGGAAGGGGGCTTACTGTCCATCTCGGAGTTGATGCTGGAGATGTCCACCAGCCACTTCGCAATCTTGGCCTTCAGAGCTTGGAGCTCGCTCTCAGCCGAGGTCGCCTGCGACTTGGACGCCTCAAGAGATTCCTTGAGCTTCCGAGTCTCCTCTTCTCGGAGCTGCTTCTCTGTGGCGTCGGTCTTTTCCGACTTGGCGGCTCGACTCCGAGATTGCTCTAACTCGGCTTTCAGCCGGGACACCTCCTCCTGCTCTTTCTTCAGCTCGGCCTGATGTGCAAGCTCGCGCTCCTTATGTGCGGCTGTGCCGAGGTAGCTGATGTCAGAATGAGAAAATTGATGCAAGTACAAGATTGAAAGGCAAAAATATGACTTACTCTCGATTTCCGAGATCCGCTTCTCCAATCCTTCGGCCTTGAGCACCGAGTCCGCTACTTGGTCCAACTTGGCCCAGAGCAGCTTGAACTTATCAGAGAGCGCCTTATGCTCCAACAGCAGCTTGCGGTGCAGTTGTGTGCGCTTGGTCATGCAAGCCTGAAAAGAAGAAAAGTTACTATTGTTGATAAAGATTCAGGCCGAGTTATCCTCACTCAACCGAGTCATCTTTACTCGGCCGAGTCACGGTCGCTCGACCCGAATCTCGGGGACTGGGGATGGATAATATCTACCTTAAGGAAGTAAACCGAGTTATATTTATTCGGCACAACTTACCGCAGTTGCTTGGTCGGATGCGAGAAGAGCGGTTTTGGCTGCGGCCATCTTTTGGGCCACCAGACTCGGCCCCGCCGGGTGTTCTGAGACAATCTGGCCTGCTGGTGACTTCGAGCTCACTTCGCTCAAGTCGGCGGCGTTCCAGTCCATATGATAGTGCTCGAGGGAGCCCAAACCTTTTCCGCTAAGTGTTTGCAGTGGCGCAAATCCCCAGCTGGTGGTCTGGAGGCTGCTGGATGTCGCCGCTCCTATGCTTGGTGGCACAATTAATTGCCGTTCCGGATTCGCCGACACTGTCGTCGCCGGTGCCTTTCCAGTCGATACCCCAGTTGCAGGAACTGGGGCCTTAGATGTTTGCGGCCGTCGCTGCGGCTGTACCGGTGGCGGTGTTGGCTTGGCCGTTGATGTCGATTTTGATTTTGAGGGCGAGGGCGCCGACTTATGTTTTGGCTGCTATGGTGCTACTGGAGGTTGATTCTGCTTCTGTTTATGCTTCTGCTTCTGCTGCTGCTGCTGCTACGAGGGTGGTGGCTGAGTTTGCTGCTGCTGAGATGGTGGTGGCTGATCTTGCTGCTGCTGCTGTTGCTGTTGTTGCGGCTGTGTCGGCTGCTCTTGCTGCTGCTGCTGTCTTGAGGGCTCCGAGGCTTGCTGGACCTCGGTCTGCTCCACCTCGAGAGCCGAAGAGCTGGCCCCGAGATAAATCACTTGGTCGGGCACTACGGTTGCGGCCTCGACCGAGTCTTCAGTTCCGGCTCCGGATCCCGGAGCCGAGATATCCGCAACCGGACTCATTCTTGGTGGACTCGGAACCCGAGTATCGTCGGGCCGAGGAGGTGTCGGAGTTCTTGGAGGAACCCGGGCAGTCGACCCGGGAGTGGGAACCTTCAGAGGAGCCATGCTGAAAAGTCGAAATAGCAAAGTATGTTGGCTACAAGAAAAGGGCAAGTGTAATCAAGAGTATAGAGTATATGTCGGCAAAAGGGAGTCTTACCCCTTGGAGACAGGGCGCTGGCGTTTCACCACTGTCTTTGTCCTCTGTTTCTTTTTCGTGGGACCAGAGGTGCCGGAGGTTCCGGCATCTGCCGATGCGGCTGTTCCCGCTGGGCGCTTCCGAGCTGCGCCCTTGGGTCCTGTGGCGAGGGGTGCCACCTCGAGCACTTCATCCGAGTCAGCTGAGTTCGGAGATATCGGATATGAGTATGCAACAGGGAGAGGATCATACACCTCTAAAACCCGACAATCGCCATCTTCATCCTCAGACCAGTCTCGGAGGGAGGAAGCGCGAGTCTTACCCGTGGCAGAAAGTGAGCTGACGTCGGGAATTGGCATGTTGTCCTCGTCGTCCGGATCTTCCGAGTCGGCGTCGACCCGGTCTTTACCCCATCTGGCAGAGGGTCCTCTCCGTCCTCCGTCAGCTGCCCACCGAATCTCTGCATAATTGAAATGGGAAGTGATTAATATCAAGTACAGAGTTGTACCGGCATAAGGGTCTATGTCGGTGAAAATGTTACGTCGGCAAAGGTACTTACTTTCGGTGGAAGGTTGCTCCGGCTGTGGGGTTCTTTGCCCCATTCCCATGCCTCCGGCATCTTGGTCCGGGCTATGGCCTTGATGCGCCGCCGGATCTGGGCGTTGTCCAGCTCGACGGTGCTGACTCGGGTCGGATCCAGCGGGCCACTCATGTGGCAAATTTTATGGACTCGGCATTGGAGGGGCAGGACCCGGCGGCTGATGAATGTCGCAAGTAGGTCGTCAGCAGTCATTCCTTCGTCTCGGAGCTGCTCGACGATGTTAGACATAGAGTTAGCGTCAGGCTATTTTCAGTACCAACTCTGTTTAGAGTCCTTCTCCTATACGTACTCTTGTAACGCTACGATGCCGCATAGCATCACCAACTATAAATACAAGAGACGCGGCTCGATATGTGCTATCGAGTACAAACGCTTAACCTAGCTTTTACATGGTATCAGGAGCCACCTCTTCCTAGATCCAATCTACGATCAACTCATCTACCCACCCACCCTCGCCAATGTCGTCGTCTTCCACGACGCCGCTCAACCTTGGTGCTGCCCCGTCTGAGAAGCTCTCTCGGACGAATCATCCAGTATGGCGGGCACAGGTTCTTCCGGCGATTTGTGGGGCACAGGTGATCGGTCTCCTTGACGGCACAGATGCCGCGCCGCCAAAAACTCTAGCGCAGGAGAAAGAAGACGGCGCCGACAAGATCGCGCAGCCGAATCCAGCATATGCGTCCTGGCTTGCCCGAGACCAAATAGTGCTGAGCTACCTCCTTAATTCGTTCTCGCCGGAGATTGTTCAACATGTCCTCCGTCTTGAGCATGCCGCTGATGTCTGGGCAGCGGTGGAGACCATGTTCGCGTCCCAAAACAAATCCAAGGTCACGAACCTTCGGATCGCGCTCGCGAACACCAAGAAACTTTCCATGACTACCTCGGCGTACTTCGCCAAGATGCAGAACATTGCTGACGCCCTCGCTGCTGCGGGTCGTCCGGTTGATGATGAAGAGTTCGTTTCCTTCCTGATGGCGGGTCTCGGTCCTGATTACAGCAACCTCGTTGGTGCCATTGGTTTGCTGAAAACAACACTCACCGCCCAAGAATTATATGCTCAAGTCACGTCCCAGGATGAGCGTGAGGAGATGCTCTCTGGGCCAACTGGTGGAGGCTTTGAGACCTCTGCTAATGCAGCCATGCGTCGAGGTAGCAAGCAACGTGGTGGCCGGGGCAACTTTCGCCCCCGAGATGATCGCCACCGAGATGATCGCTCCCGTGATGATCGTCCCCGTTCTCAAAACAGAGGGGGCGGCCGAGGACCTCCTGCTGGCGGTGGCCGTGGCCGTGGCCGTGGTCGCCGTCGTACCTCGCCATGGGAAGATGTCACCTGTCAGATCTGCAACAGGGAGGGTCACCGTGCAAGAGATTGTTGGTACCGCTTTGAGGATCATGATGATGATGATTATGAGGACAAGGAGGTGCATGCTGCTTCCTATGGAGTTGATACCAACTGGTACGGTGATACTGGTGCTACTCATCACATCACCGGCGACCTCAACAATCTCACTGTCCGCGACAACTAGAAAGGGCGTGACAAGGTGAACACTGCCAATGGGCAAGGTATGGATATTTGTCACATTGGTCATTCAGTAATTCGTCACCATGCTCAAAATTTCCATCTTAAGAATATCTTACATGTTCCTCATGCATCCAAGAATCTTCTTTCTGTTCATCGATTCGCATACGATAATAGAGTATTCATAGAATTTCATCCCTTCTTTTTCTTGATCAAGGATCAGGTCACGAAGAAAATACTTCATAGAGGGCAGTGTGTTGGCGGCCTATATCCACTTATTTCCTCGTTGGTCTCTTCCTCCAAGCATCCGAAGCATGCTTTTGCTGCCGCCAAGCTGTCTCATGAGAAGTGGCATAGTCGTTTAGGGCATCCATCCATTGCTATTGTTAGTCAAATTCTTCGTAAAAATAAGCTTCCTTTTGTTAAAGGTTCTAGTCTTCAGACTATTTGTGATTCGTGTCAACTAGCTAAAAGTCACCAGCTTCCATATCCTGTGTCCACCAGTGTATCTACTGTTCCTCTTCAGTTAATTTTTTCTGATGTATGGGGTCCTGCTCCTACCTCTGTTGGACGTCATGATTATTATGTAAGCTTTATCGATGATTATAGTAAATTCACTTGGATTTATCTTCTTAAGAAGAAATCTGATGTTCTTTCTGCCTTTATTCAATTTCAAAAACTTGTTGAACGTAAGCTTGATCGCAAAATTCTTACGATACAATCAGACTGGGGAGGAGAGTACGTTAAACTTAATGCTCTCTTCAAAACCCAAGGGATTTCCCATCTTGTGTCTTGTCCTCATGCCCATCAACAGAATGGTGCTGCAGAAAGAAAGCATCGCCATATTGTGGAAGTTGGTTTAGCCCTCTTAGCTCATGCATCTATGCCTCTAAAGTTTTGGGATGAAGCTTTTCTCACGGCCACCTATCTCATTAATATGCTTCCTAGTAAAGTCATCGATAATGATACACCTGTTCATCGACTCCTACAAACTAATCCAGACTATACCTCTCTTCGAGTTTTTGGGTGTGTCTGTTGGCCAAATCTTCGTCCTTACAATAAGCGAAAACTTGCTTTCCATCCTAAACGTTGTGTTTTCTTAGGATATAGTCCTATGCATAAAGGTGTTAAATGTCTTGATGTGTCTACTGGACGTGTCTATATTTCTCGCGACGTTGTCTTTACGAGGCGATCTTTCCTTTTGAACAACTACATCCAAATGCTGGTGCCCAACTTCGTAAAGATATTATTCTTCTTGATCCTTCTCTTCGCAATTTTGAGCATGGGGGAGAATTTATTGATGATTCATTGTTGGCTAATCCTACTAATACAATTGTTCAGCCTGTTGATGAAGTTCTACAGGAAACAGATGCAGCTCAAAACGGTGATCAAAATAGTGCTCCAAACAGCTCGGAAGGTAGCATGGGCACTGAAGATTCTTCAGGATCTGCTCCGGGATCGCCATACCACGGATCCCCGGTCGTATCTCCCTCGGGACCGGAGTCTGCAGCGCATGCAGGGACACCTGCCGGATCAGCGCATGCAGGGTCACCTGCAGGATCTTCTACGCCCTTCAGTGCTCACACACACGATGGTGGCATAGCCACACCAGCGACCACACCGCCAGGATCTCCTGCGGAAGATGCTGACCAGCAGAGCAGCAGTGCGACAGGATCCTCTGCTGCCCCAGGATCCTCTACGGCCAGGCCAGTTACAGGAGGCTCTGTGCCTGCTCCACCATCTCCACCAAAGACACGTCGCTCACAAGGAATTGTTCAGCCAAAGAAATACACCGATGGTACAGTAAGGTGGTGCTTGACTTGTTCTTCAGATGAACCCACAAACTTGCAGGATGCATTAGCAAATGTGCAGTGGAAACAGGCTATGAATGAAGAATATCATGCACTCTTAAAAAATAAAACATGGCACTTAGTTCCTCAAACACATGGAACAAATATTATAGACTGTCGTTGGGTCTATAGAATTAAGAGAAAAGCAGATGGTTCTGTTGATAGATATAAAGCAAGATTGGTAGCTAAGGGGTTTAAGCAGCGCTATGGTATAGACTATGAAGATACTTTTAGTCCTGTTGTTAAAATTGCTACTGTTCGGCTTGTTTTGGCAGTTGCTGTCTCTAGGGGATGGAGCCTGCGACAGTTGGATGTAAAGAATGCGTTCTTACATGGCGTTCTGGAAGAGGAGGTCTATATGAGACAGCCGCCAGGGTATGAAGATGTGAGAAGGCCGAACTATGTATGCAAGCTTGACAAGGCTCTATATGGATTGAAGCAAGCCCCTAGAGCATGGTATTCTCGCTTGAGCTCTCAGTTAATAGCTTTCGGTTTCATTGCATCAAAATCCGACACATCATTATTCATCTATCAAAAGTCTGGTGTTACTATATTCATGCTTATTTATGTTGATGATATCATAGTTGCTAGCTCTTCTCAAGATGCAACAGATGCTTTGTTAAAGGATTTGAGAAATGAGTTTGCTTTAAAAGATCTCAGAAATATAAATTTCTTCTTGGGTATTGAAGTCAAGAAAGTAAAAGATGGACTTGTATTGAATCAAGCAAAGTATGCTAATGATGTTCTTTCCCGAGTGGGTATGCTACATTGCAAAGGTTCTCCTACTCCCTTGTCATCTTCAGAAAAGATCACAGCTTATGAAGGAGAAGTACTTGGTCCAGATGATAGTACAAAATACAGAAGTATGGTTGGTGCCCTACAATACTTAACTCTCACTCGGCCTGATATTTCTTATGCAGTTAATAAAGTCTGTCAATATTTGCATGCTCCCACTACTTTGCATTGGACTGCTGCCAAACGGATTATGAGATATATTAAGCATACACCTAATGTTGGACTAAGCTTCATGAGATCACAGTCTACATTGGTTAGTGCCTTTTCAGATGCTGATTGGGCAGGATGCGTAGATGATAGAAGATCTACAGGAGGTTTTGCTGTTTTCTTTGGTCCAAATCTTATTTCTTGGAGTGCAAAGAAACAAGCTACAGTCTCCAGATCAAGTACAGAAGCAGAATATAAATCTCTTGCAAATGCTACAGCCGAGGTAATTTCGGTGCAGTCATTACTCAAGGAACTTGGTGTTAAGCAAAGACAGCCACCATGTCTATGGTGTGATAATTTGGGAGCAACATATTTATCGGCAAATCCTGTTTTTCATGCAAGAGCCAAGCACATTGAAATAGATTTTCATTTTGTTAGAGAGAGAGTTCTTAACAAGGAGTTGGAAATTCGCTTTATTCCTTCAAGAGATCAAGTAGCAGATGGATTCACAAAACCCCTTCCAAGTCGTAGCTTTGAAGAGTTTAAACATAATCTCAACTTAGCAAGTTGTGATTAAGGGAGGGTGTTAGACATAGAGTTAGCGTCAGGCTATTTTCAGTACCAACTCTGTTTAGAGTCCTTCTCCTATACGTACTCTTGTAACGCTACGATGCCGCATAGCATCACCAACTATAAATACAAGAGACGCGGCTCGATATGTGCTATCGAGTACAAATGCTTAACCTAGCTTTTACAGACGACCTGGTGGATGTGGTTGACCACCAAATCCGTATCCGTTGGGTTGTACCCCCAGTTGAGCTGCGCGGTTGGGGGGCCGATGGCGAAACTCGGCAAGTTGATCATGTCCACCTCGGTTAAGTTCTTCACGTAGAAGAAGGAGCGCTGCCATTTCCGGCATGACTCCAGTCCTTGGATCCGGGGGAAGATGGAGCCGCGCCGAGGTACGATAGTGGCGGCCCCGCACTGTGTCATCTCTCGGGCCGCATCCGGGTTGGCAGGATTCGGAATGACCTGCTTCCGGAAATGGAAGTATTTGGACCACGCCTCGACGGTAGGCCAGAGGCCGAGATAACCCTCCATGAAGGAGGCAAAGGCCGAGAGTGTGGTGAAGGCGTTGGCTGGGAGTTGATGAGGTTGAAGGCCGAATCTGTTGAGAAAGCTGCGGAAGAAATCGCTGGCGGGTAGACCGAATCCCCGCTCAAAGTGCTCGACGAAGACGACATATTCCCCTTCTCGCAGATCCGGCGACGTCTCTGGACCCGGGAGCCGACACTCCACCTCGGCTGGGATCCGCCGAGTCCGGATCAGCCAGTTTATGTCGCCTATGGCGACATAGGAGCCTTCCCAGCTGGCCCGAGTGGTTTCCTCGGCAACTCCTTCTTCTACCTCTACCACCTCGACGTTGGGGTTGTTCGACATGTCGGAGAAGAGTTGCAGAGATCTATAAAAGAGGTTACCGACGGTGAGATCAGAGTCATCACAGTGAAAAAGAAAGAAAAAGCAAAACAAGAAACAAAGGAGGAAGATTATGCACGCATGAATTTAATCTAGAGGCAGAAGGCTCTGGTGCGCAAAAAGGAAGGGAAGAGTACAGAACTACGGCGGCTAGTCTACCGGCGGTGAGACCGCATCTGGAACCGCAAACTCACCGGCGGCGCCGGATGCGTCGCCGCGATGAAGAACTCGAGGAAGAACAAGAACGAGGAACCCCCGTAGATTCAAGGCGCTAGTGCGCAAGAGATAAGAAGAAGGAAGAGGAGGTCTTACCGCGGTGTCGCGGCGTACGGCGGCGGCGCTGTGCGTCGGCGGCGTTGGTGCGCGGGGGCGAGCAGCGGCGGTGATGTGCGCGGTGGCGTGCGGCGTTGCTTGAGCTCTGCGCGCTGGAGAAGAGGACGAGGGCAAGAGAAGGATGGTGCGGAGGGGAAGACAGGTGCCCCCTCCCTGCTGTTTATGGGCGGCCGGAGGAGATCGTGGGTGCGGGATTTGCTACGCACGATCTCGTAACCGACGGGGAGTTACGGCCCCACGATCTCCGCCACGATCTCCTCTGCGGCTTAACTGCCGCATGATCGGCCACACGGTGGGTTACAAAGAGCCAACGGTTATAAAGCGGCACACCTGATCGGGCAGGACCCGAGGAGACGCGAGCGGTGCGGTCCAACCGCACTTGAGTGCTTGCGTGTGCACGGTCTCCGAGGCGACCGGCGTGACGCAAGTAGCATGCGTGCCAGTGGCACGTCCATCCGGGCGCCAGAGTCGAGGCGTTGGGTAGAGATGCTCTGCCACGTAGAGGAACCAATGACTCGGAGGAGTCGTAGGTTCTTCCTGTAAGTCGGAACGATCCGACACTAAGTCGAATATCACAATGGGAAGCAAAGCTGCTTTCCGACATATAGATTGTTTACCGACGTATGTATGTCGGTGATCACTTAAGAATGCTGGTGTTTCGGGTAAACCTGTCGTGGCCCTCCATCCGAGGCTGCAGGACCGCGCCAGCTTCGGGGACTAATGTCGGGGGGAAGCCCCCGAGTGGGGTCAATATGGTGAAATAAGCAAGGACTCGGAGTTGACCGAGTCAATGGAAACCGACATACCATACCGGCCTACCCGGTGTCGACCGGGTCAAGGCTAACCGACTTATCCCTATGTCGGATCATGCTTGATATATGTCGGAATCCCCTTTGTTGTTCTTACATGCAGGAAAGGGCAAACCGAGTTATGAGCATAGGCATGCCTATACCGGGTGAAGGTTATCCCGGACGGTGGACCAAGCTCCTTGAGACACGGAGCGAGACAAGGGCGGCGGCGTGCCGCAAGTGGACGGCGTGCCAAGCCTCGGCCATGCCTCTGACGTGGGCGGCGCGGTACAGAGGCGCTAGGCCTAGGCGTGGGTGTCCTGTCTGACACAGAGGGGACCGTGGCGACCAGCGCTGCCACGGCCTGGGCATGGCGCAGCGGCGCCCGTCTCGGGCGGCGACCAAGGGGTATGGCGACAGTAGCAATGTTTTACACTGTAACCCTGGGTTTCCCTATATAAGGGGTACCAGGGGCTCCTCTTACAGGGACGCTTGGATGATCTTTGATTTCACACGTAGACGCTAGCATTTCCTCCAGAGCCCTCTGAGAGCCAAGGAGCCACTCTGAGACTCGGTAGGAGCTTAGAGTGGGTAGTTTCTTCTATCCAGCTCAAGGAGCAGGCTTGTAATCAGTTGTGATCCACTTATATACATCAGAAAGGCAGGAGTAGGGGTGTTATCTCCTCACGAGAGCCCCGAACCTGGGTAAAATCGAGTGTATGTGCGTGTTTGTGTGTGTGTGTGTCTCTTTGTACGTCTTCACGTGCAAGCCCTCCCCGGTTGCCTCCAGCGTCCAATCGGCCCCACCTTAAGCCTATATGGCATCTGTCCGTGCACCACCACGACACGAGGCGTGACGTGCGGCGGAGGAGCGCGCGTGTGGCATTCTCTTATTCTTTTTTTTTTTGAATTATGCAAGTGCTAGTATAGCTCATCTTATAAACTGGTGCAACTCTCTCCCAACTATCAGTATGGGAATAAACTTAGTCCCATCACTTGCATGAATGAATGGGCCATGAGAATTTCAGAATTTAGTTGGGCTTTGGCCCAAAGTTCCATTAGCAAATACTAGTAAATTCCAACAACAAGAAGGAAGGAACCAAAATAGAAAAGAGAGAAAAATAATAGGAAAACCAAATAGCAAATCTACCTATAAAAATATCAAAATGGAAAAAAATTCGGAAGAAACAGCAACGAGAAGTGAAATAAAACAAAAAAGGAACCAAAAGCAGCGTACGAGTACATATAGATTCTACCAAACAGCGTACGTTGGAAAGATAAACGGGCCCGACCAAGGAGAGCTACGGGTACGCAGACTGTCATAGTGCACGCAATACGCGGCAAATCCTTGCTGGAGTTGGTTCGATCGGCATACCACAACTACCAACCAACATATGTCCAACTCCAATCTATACTACTATTAAACAAGCGAACTTTATCTTTCCTAAGGTCACCCGTTTAGTGTACACAGCGGAAACTCTACCCTCAGATTATTCCAACCAATTAGATCTAATGGCCTGAAATTATCTATTTTTTCCAACCAATTAGATCTAATGGCCCGAAATTATCTATTTTGGCGTCGTGGGTGCGCTTAGCGATTATTGCCGGCAGACGATGTTCTGCCAGCGGAAAATTCCCCGGTCCGCACAGTCTGCCCATGTAGAAAAGAAAAATCTGCCAACGCCTCCTCTATGGCTCTATCCAGATCAGATCGCAGAGTTCCCACGAGACGCTGCCCAGCCTCGCCGTACGCCGCCGCCTCCCCACACGATGTCGCGTGACCCGCGCGTCCGCCGTCCAGCTGCCTCGGGCGCCTCCACGATGACCATTGCAGATCTGTTTGGATGAGAGGGTCATGGCCTCCTCTCGCCTGATGCCTTGATGGTGGGGGATGGCCGGACGGCGCTCCTTCCCTTGCGCCGAACGGGACGTCGGGACGCCAAACGTGGCTGATGCCGTTCCTCTCCTCCACCCACGCATTGCGCCCCGACCGTTCCGGGACGAGTCTATACTACTATTAAACAAGCGAACTTTATCTTTCCTAAGGTCACCCGTTTAGTGTACACAGCGGAAACTCTACCCTCATATTATTCCAACCAATTAGATCTAATGGCCTGAAATTATCTATTTTTTCCAACCAATTGGATCTAATGGCCCGAAATTATCTATTTTGGCGTCGTGGGTGCACTTAGCGATTATTGCTAGCAGACGATGTTCTGCCAGCAGAAAATTCCCCGGTCCGCACAGTCTGCCCATGTAGAAAAGAAAAATGTGCCAACGCCTCCTCTATGGCTCTATCCAGATCAGATCGCAGAGTTCCCACGAGACGCTGCCCTGCCTCGCCGTACGCTGCCGCCTCCCCACACGATGCCGCTTGACCCGCGCGTCCGCCGTCCAGTTGCCTCGGGCACCTCCATGATGACCATTGCAGAGCTGTTTGGATGAGAGGGCCATGGCCTCCTCTCGCCTGATGCGCTGATGGTGGGGGATGGCCGGACGGTGCTCCTCCCCTTGCGCCGAATGGGACGTCAGGACGTCAAACGTGGCTGCTGCCGCTCCTCTCCTCCACCCACGCATTGCGTCGTGTCTTGGATCACGGACACCGGGAGTAAAGGATACCCCTTTTTTAGGTTCGGTGGGGGGCGCAGAGGAGGCCGAAGATCGTCTTCTGCCCGGGGGCTTCGCTTCGACGCTCGAGATCTACGTACTAGCAAGCATCACAGAGACACAAGGAGTTTACCCAGGTTCGGGCCGCCCGGAGGCTAACAACCCTACTCCTGCCTGTCTGGATTGAGTGGTGTATCATGGTGTAGCTTTACAAGGGTGGTCGCAGGTGAGAACCCGGGAGGTGTTGGCTAGAGGTTGAAGACGAGCAGATCCTGACCCTGAGGAGATCACCTCTCACCTAAGCTAATCGGGGACTTGTGCGCTACCTAGCCTAGCCTCCTTCTCCACGATGATTGCCCCCTTCCCTTGGGTGCCTCGGTCCTCCTTTTATAGGCTAAGGGGATACCACAGGTGCACCCTTGGGGCCGGAGGGGTTTTGGCAGGAAAACCCCTCCGGGTTCTCTTTAGGAGGCGACGTGGCCTCGTCTCGTCCAAGTATTCTTCTCAGAGGGGGTAGGTGGGATTGCGCACCTTTTCCAGAGAGGGCGGACAGAGGTTGACAGCTTTTCCGCCTCTGCCCCCCTTTGGCGCCTCCGTCTTCTTGGCGCCCAAGTCTTCTAGGAGCTTCCAGCCGGAGCTGGCAAGCTTATCCTCTTGGCGCGGTGGAGGTTGGTTCTCGGGGGAGAGCCCGGGCTCCTGCCGGGCGTCGGGGTCCCCGGGACCTCCGTGCCTGTTTCCGGGTCGAGGGCGCCCCGGAGGGTCCCCGAGTCCTTTGCCTTGGTTGTCGATGCAGCGTGCGCCGGGACGCCGCAGGGCAGGTGGGGGGCCCCACCTGTCAGTCTTGAGTCTTGGCCTTGAGTGCCTCCTTGGTGGGCCCATGTGCGATGGACCCACTTTGACCGCATCATGGGAACCCCATGTTCCACTGTTGCGACAGTAGCCCCCGGGCATAGTCCCGGCGGCCACGCCCTTCTGCCGCCGGGGCTATGACCAAAAAGAGTCAAAGTGGGTCCCCGGCGTCAGGTCTTGATCGTCTTGTCACATCCGCCTGAGCCGCACAATACGGAGGTGCGCGCCCCACGGGTCTCTAAGTTATCCACCCGGTGGAGTAATTGCGCCAGCCTCCTTGATTCTCGGTAACGGAGAAAGCGAGGAGACGGCCGCTGAGGGCGCACCCGAGCCTTCTTAAAGGTAGGGATACCCCTCAGGATCTTCATTCATCTTCATTCCTTCTTCAACCCCACCCTTCCTCAGAGGTGAGCGCGTCAATGGCGGGGGCTAAGAGAGGAGCTGGTCGCTTGCGCTCGTCCTCGGCGGGAGCAGAGGGGGCGTCCGGTAGTCGCGGAAGAGTTGCTCCCTGAGGCCGAGCGAGGCGCGGTCGCGACCGCGGTCGTGGAAGCCGAGGTCGTGGAGGTCGCGGAGCGGGAGATTCGCCGGGCCCTTCCTCGAGGAGGACAACCCACACCGGCTTCCCTCCGTTCGAGTTCGTCGTGGATCTGGATAGAAGTCTGCGCGGCCGGCTTCATCTTCCGGACTCCTTCGTTGCGGCGGTGGACACGGACGACGGCCGACCCACCGGCTTCTGGTTGCAGGTCGAGGGTTGTCCCAACGGCCCCTCCTGGGTCGAAGTGGAGAACACCGTCGCCGGCTCCATGCTCCGGGGGAAGGGATCGAAAGCGTTCGCGCGCTCCCGTCGCCTTACCCGGGGGCAGTACCTGTCATTCGAGTACGACGGGGATGAGACGCTCTCCGTGAAGATCTTCCGTGGCGACGGAGGACGCGAGGATTGCTGTGCGGAGAGCGACAGCAGCAGTCGTAGCAGCAGCTACGACGAGGAGGACGATGATGAAGATGAAGAGGACTCCCTCAGCATCAAGGCTGAGAGGAGCCCGCTTCCCTGAAGGTGCGGGGGCGGCACCGCGGCAGCGCCCCCTGAAGATGTCCTTGACCTCCTTCTTGGCGGCCTCGTCTTCGTACTTCTGGAAGTAGCGCCTTCCGTGGTGTGGGGATGCTCCTTGCTTGCGTAGGAGCCAACATTTCTTTGTAAATAGTAGGCCCCATTGTAGACCTTTGGATGACGAAAAGCTTGTACTCTTGTTGTCGCTTGGCCTTCGAGCTGAACAGATGCAATCGGGAACGGCTTTCTGCAAAACTCGCTCTTGAATGCGGCACCAGCTAAACCGTCAGGGGGGCCGGTGGGGAGCAGAGGGCCTATAAAAGGCTCTCTAGCCCCCAGTTCCATGGCCACCCTTAGTCTTGTTGTTTCTTGCTTCTTGCCCTTCCTGCCCCTTCACACACCATAGGGCTATGTCGGGGGAGGTAGGGATGTCCTTCTCAGGGACGTCGACGGCGGCGTCCGTGCACCGGGGCGCGGCGGAGGCTCCCAGGGAAGCTGGGGCCCGTGTCGCTGGAGAAGAGGATGAGGTGATGTCGCGTCTGGCCCTCGCCAGGGGCGTTTCTCGCTTGGCAACGATCTCTGGTCCCGTAGCTCAGGAGGAGGCTCGGGTGCGGGCGTTCCGCAGGGCTCAGCTTCTGGCGGCCTTGAAGGAGAGGACCGCGGGGATCCCGGAGGTATCCCAGCTCTGGGAGGAGTTCGATGCCATCAAACAGGTCAGTGTTGTGCTTCTCTCGGCCCCTCGCTCCTCTTGTGCCTAGTCTAGATCCTGACCGAACTTGTCCCCTGTCTGAAGGCGGACGACAATGCCATGAGCGAGGTGGTGGCCGAGGTGGTCTCCCTGCTCCACTGTCTGGCACCCAGACGTACCAGACCGCTAGGAGACGCCTGAAAAAATCCTTCCGGGTTCTCCCTCTCATCCCAGGCGTCCCCGGGAATTGAGAGGTCCCCCGTCGGGCGCAAACAAGGCAAGGGTGCGCAGCAAGGAGCGCTAACTCCAAGCTGGCCTTAGTAGCACAGGGTCTAGTAGTTGCACAACCGAATGTAAATTCAAGAATGTAATTTAGAATGTAAATTCAGATGTATGCAACCCTAGCCTCCACTCCCGGGGTCATTTCCCAAATCTTCCTTTGCACTCACGCGCTGTCTGGTTTTCTGAGGAGGCCGCTTAGGTGCCAAGGCACTCTACCTCCGCACGATAGATGTACCCCCTAAGTCGGACTATACCTTCCGGGAGTCCTTCGCCACTGTCCACGGGTACTAGGCCAGAGGGAAACGGACCGTTCACCGGGGTGGTCGCCTACCCCCGCAAAGGCTCTCATGAACCGTCAAGCATGCGCAGGTCGATGGTATATTGACTCCGAGCGAGATGTCATGCCTAAATGCAGGATGCTGATGCAAAAACTTAGCTGTTTTCTTGTCGCGCCTCCATCCCATCCAGTCCTTCCCGGGTGTCGAACTCCTTTGGTGTCCCGCCGCCCAATCCTGCCCCGGGAAGGAGCTACACACAACAAAATTTCAGTAGGAAAAGAATGGACCCTCTTTCCTATAATGCTAGCGTGTTATCCGAAGCAAGCCGTAAGCACAGTTGGTAGTACATTTCTGTGGTGAGGTGCGTTTCACCACAGCACTGCCCGATTCCCCTCTCCGCGGCAGCACGGCATGATCGGGCGGCGGTGCCTAGCCCACCGAGGCCACTCGCGGCGCTTCTACCCGTCTGCCACCGGCACATACCAGCCCCCTGCTTATGGGTTGCTAAGGATAACGCGTTTCCATGGAAGGATTGAGGCTCACGAAAATTGAAATAACTTATCTTTTATTCTCCTGGCGACGATTCTCACACCCTAGAACACTAGCCCCCTGGGCGTGCTTTAACGGATCCGACGTTTGCGATTCATGTTCATAATCAGGGGTAGAATTTCCGAAGATTCTCGATGTTCCAGGCGTTGCCTTCCGGCCGGCCTTGCTCGTCCTCAAGGTACACCGTTCCGGGTTTCAGGGTATGTGTCACCCGGAAGGGTCCTTCCCACTTTGATGACATTTTGTTCAGGCCTTGCATGCTTTGCCTCTTGCGGAGTACCATGTCTCCGGGTTGCAGCTCCCAAGAGCGAACATGATGACTGTGGTATCGGCGGAGTCCTTGCTGGTACCGAGCTGGCCGTAAGGAGGCCCGGCACCTACTCTCTTCCAGCAGGTTTATGTCATCGACCCTTCGCTCTTCTTGTGTGTTTTCATCACATGCGAGCACCCGGGGTGATCCGTACTTGAGTTCTGATGGCAGGACAACTTCTGCTTCGTAGACAAGGAAGAAGGGTGTCTCTCCAGTGGCTCTGCTTGGTGTTGTTCTGAGTGACCACAGTACGCTTGGCAGGTGGTTAATCCAGTTTTTTCCCTTGTTCTCCAGCTTGTCAAAGGCTTTGGTCTTCAATCCCTTGAGAACTTCTGCATTTGCTCGCTCTACTTGCCCGTTGCTTCTTGGGTAGGACACCGAGGTGAAACACACCTTGATGCCCATTTCTTCGCAGAAGTTGAGGAAGGCTTTGCTTGTGAACAGAGTGCCATTGTCGGTGATGATTTTGTTTGGTACTCCGAATCGGTAGATGATTCCTTCGATGAACTTGATGGCGGCCTGAGCTGTCTGACGTGGAACTGGCATTGCTTCCACCCACTTTGTGAACTTGTCGATTGCCACGAATAGGTACTCGTGACCTCCCACAGACTTTGGTATCTTGCCGACGATGTCCAGCCCCCAGACCGCGAACGGCCAGGATATTGGTATCGGCTGCAACGCTTGAGCTGGCTGGTGCGTGTTCTTGGCGTAGTACTGGCAAGCTTCGCAGGTCTTGACTAGCTGCTCCGCGTCATGAAGCACCGCTGGCTAGTAGAACCCTTGGCGGAAAACCTTCCCCGCCAAAGATCTTGAAGCCACATGACTTGAGCATATCCCTTCGTGTATGTCCTTCAGTAGTTCTCGGCCTTGTTCTTGCGATATGCACCGTAGCTTGACTCCGTTTTGCGCCGCCGGTAGAGCTCGCCGTCGATTAGGACGTAGAGCTTTGCCCATCGGGCCACTTGCTCGGCTTCGTGGTCATCCTCCGGAAGGACGTGCTCCACCATGTACTTGATGATGTCCTGGGCCCAGGGCGGTGGGTCTGTTCCACCAGCAGTACCTCCTGGCCAGAAGGAAGCAGAGCTTCTTCGGCCGCGGGCACTGCCGGGTCTTGAGCTTCCGGGCTGGCTACCCATGTTGTCGATGTAGAAGGGTTGCCAGCCTCCTTTGTCGCTGAAGAACTTGGCTTCAGCCTCTCGGGAGAGACTGAAGGTTGCTTGAGCACCTCGATGTAGATCCCGGGAGGTACCGGTTCTCGCTTGGACGCCAGTTGTGATAGCTCGTCCGCCGATGTGTTTTCCTCCCGCGGCACGTAAGCAGCTCTGAAGCTACTGAAGCGCCGCTGAAGTTTCCACACTTCTTCGACGTACGGCGCCATCTGAGGACAGGCGTACTCTTTGTTGACTTGCTTGATGACCAGCTGAGAGTCACCCTTGACGATGATCTTGCCGATGCCGAGGCCGATGGAAGCACGAAGTCCCGCGAGCAGACCTTCGTACTCCGTCGTGTTGTTGGAAATGTTTCCTTGGTCACCAGTTGGTGAAGTGAGGACGACCTGGCACCTCCTTGTCCCTTGCTGTAGGAGCCGTCAAAGTGCATGGTCCAGGTGTCGGGATCCTCCTTCCCGGGAAGGCTCGTCTCCTCCTCTGAGTTGTCGATCGCCGTCTCGGTCGACTCAACTGTGAAGTCAGCCAGCGCTTGGCTCTTGATGTTGTCCGTGTGCTCGAACTTGAGCCCGAAACCCTGGAGTTCCATGGCCCACGCCGAGATGCGTCCGGTGGCCAGCGGGTTCTCCAGAGGACTCCTCAGGTTGTACTTGGACACCACCGTGATTGGGTGCCCCTCGAAGTATGGCCTCATCTTGCGGGAGGCGATGAGGATCGCTAGCAGCAGCTTCTGCATCATGGGATACCGCTCCCGGGCGTCGCGCAACACTGAGCTGACGAAGTAGACCGGGTGCTGCACCTTGCGGGTCACCGATCCTTTGACGGGTTCGACGTCTGTAACATCCCAAATTTATAATAAGAATTAACAAGACCCAAAATTCAGAACCAACAAAAACTTTTTTGAAATACTTCACTATTGATTGTGTTTTTCTGTATATTGTTCTGTTTGACCTTGTGTGACTTGATGTATATGCTTGTTTGACTGGTAAATATCAACCCAAGAATCCAACCAAGATAAAAACATATTAAACTTTGGTGATCATGTTATGACAAGAGTAAATTCCATAAATTCTTTTTCTAATCTTATTTTGGCCAAAGTCTATTTCAATGATGTTTGATTTCAGCAACAAATAAAATACCTTTTAGTTGAGAAAGTAAAAGTATGTCCAAAATTATGTGTTCCCAAAAATATGGAGATCTATATGTTATCTCCTATCTATTTCCAACCAGGATATTTTGCATGTATATGCAACTCCCATTTTATAAAACTCTGATTTCCACTCCATTTGAAAACAACACTAGTGGGAAATATATTATCCCATATATTTCCTTTCTCAAACCTTTCTGAAAACAATTAAGTTGTGAGTTGAGATATTTCTTAAACACCATCTTGTCATAATTAAGTGTGATCGCTTTTTATAAGATAGTATTGTTAATTATGGAAATGGTGATGTGATTAATTCATGTGGTTTGAATTGTGTGGTCATGATTGTGATGTGAGTATTGTTGTGTGTTGATGTGTGTGTTTGCTAAATAAAATTTATGAAGAAAGGAAAAGAGACAGAATCAAAACATCAACACATAAAATCATGTGGCAAGTGACAAACAAATTTCTCTAAGCGAGAAATTAATATTTTCTTTTAAACCAAAAATCAGTGGGGTGACATAGTGCTCACTCCCACTATGCTCTAATATTTCTCCCCTCTTCAAAATATAAAATTCAAAAATCTAAACTTACATTTCTATTACTTTCTTTAATTTTATCAAATCGCAAAATGTGCTATGATGCACTTGTCAAATAAATTCCATCATAGCACCCAAAAATCACCAACATCTATACTCATTTCCCACAGCCATTTGCCCACTTGTATCTCACCATTTGCTTTTAACCATTTTAAAACCTAATAGTGCCATATAGTGTCACATAGTGTTAGATGGTGCCCTATACCCTATATTCAATGGCAGCCCCAAACTTGCCCCAACCTTATCTCCCTCATGTCCAGCACACACCCCAGCATCCCCTGCACGTTCTGGACACACCCCACACTCACCTCACCCGAAATCCTAGCACTAATGCAGCCATGGCATGGTATGCCCCCCCATGCCACTTGTCACCAACCAGCAGCCAGGAGGCAAGCCACCATGTCCTGGAGCTTGCCCTTGCCTCCCTAAACCACCCCATGTCGATCACTCGCACCAGGACCCCCTCCCCTGGCCGAAATCGCTGGTGCCCTGCCGGCCAGACCCGCTGTCGAGCACCCTGCATGCACGCACGCACCGCGACCACCCCGCCCGACCAGCACGCCCCCGAGCCGCCCGACCGCCCCAGCGTGCGCCACTCCACCCCTTGCACGCCCCCGACACGGCCCGTGCCTCCCCCAGCCCGCACGACGCCGCCCCACACTCGCCCGTGCCACCCGCGGCAAGGCCGAGCCACCCGGACCCCCCCTCACCATCCTCTCACCTCCATGCCTCTCCCCGCCTATAAAAGGCCCCCCACTCGCCACTCCCTCACCACACCAGCACCACACCACTCCCCCTCACCTAGAAGCCACCGGAGGAGCTGCCCGAGAGCTCACTCGAGCTGCTCGGCCACAGAGCAGCGCCGCCGCGACAGCCCGTCTCCGGTGACGCCACCGACGCCCAGACGCTGCCCCGACCACCCTCCGTCGACCCCAAGCCGCCCCGGAGCCCCTCGCCGCCGGCAGGTGCCTTCCCCGGCCACCCTCTCTCTCTCCTAGCTCTCTGCCGTCGGGATGGAGACGATGGCCGTGGGCCGTCGATCTTGAGATCAACGGCCCTGGCTGATTCCCGCCTGTTTTGAACTTTTCTGAAATCGGCTAAGTCCTAGACAGTTCTTGCTCTGATGCTATGTTTGAATGCATCATCTGCTCGATTCCCTTATCCAAAAATTAGTGAAATAAACTGTGTTAGAATATATAGGCTGTCTAGATCACAGGGAAACTTGTTTGGTTAAAATTTGAATAGATTTTATATATTTAAGGTCTAAGCAAAGATGCTAAGTTATATCTGTTTCCAGGATTTCCTGAAAACTGTTAAATGATTCTGTTTTGAACTGCTAATAATATTTAACCTAGTTTTATTTAGAAGTTAGTCTTGGCATAATATGTTAGTATGGATAGTATAATGGCATGAACAAGAATTTAGAACCCCAAAATAAAATCTGTGTAAAAGAATTAAAATGAAGAAGATAGCTAATCAGTTCAGTTCATCACATGAAATAATAGACCTAACCCATTTCCCATGAAAATTGCTACCTAACCAGAGGCCTAAAAATAGCAAACTAAAATCTTGTAGCTAGTATAACATGCCATCTTCACATTGATGCAGGCCATGATCATGTATGATAATTCCCTGATTCAAAATCAAAATGACAAATGTGCTAATTGATAAACTTAAATAGGTAAAATTCTCTGTCAGAAATTTGATTAGAACTTTGAAAATGAATATCTTGAGATCTAGGAATCTAAAAATAGCAAATGAAAATGTTCTGGAAAGCTTATGAAATTATCTAACTCACTAAAGTGGTTTCACCCCATTTAGATTAATAAATAAATAATGATATCCAAAATGCAACAGAAGGTATAAAACCTAAACTTGTTTGTTTCTGATACTCTACTAATCCAAATGAGGTCAAACCAATTTTGTTAGCTCACATTTAAGCAATACTAGTTACCCCTAAAAGGATTTAATTTTTGAATACAATTAACTTGAGTTGTAGCAAAAACAAGAAAACCAACATTCTGGATTAAAACATTTATGCAGGGAGTTTAATAACCCGAATTGAATTAAATCCAATTGGGTTGTCTTCTACACATCAGTAGCTATCCACAGAATTTTAGTTCACATTTTTGTGATGAACAGAAGCCAAGTTATGCAATTAACCATGCACTACTAGTTTCTGCCATATTTAAGACCTAATTAAATAATAGATATTTTAAATTAAATTGAAATCAAATTGTGTTGCTTTGTGAGTGCAGTAGCTATGTGTGATGTTTGAGATTGGTTGTGATGCTTGATTGAGTAGTTTGATAATGTATGTATTGCTTGTTTATTCTTAGGTTAGATCATTTCTGTGTAATTAATATGACTACCTTGCTTGTTAAACTTGGTGGTCTTTAAATGAGAATCTAGTAATATCTCTACTTTGGCGTGGTAAAATATTTTGAATTACAGAAAAGAGTTGGTAACTTAACTTTTGTCTGAAGTATTTCCTGTTTAAATAAAGATGCTTAATCACAACTTTAACCATATTTTTATAAACATGAGTAGTGTTGGTGATTGCCAAACTTGTTTGTTAAATAATAACCTTCTCTCATGATTGTTGTCTGTTAGTGTTGCTTGATGTTTGTTGTTGGAGTGTCCTACTGTGTGTTGATTGTGTTCTTTCCCTTTTGCGACGCTAGATATAAACGCTACCTGGGTGATATTGGAAAGGATTTATTGGAGATGAATCAGAGTTTATTTCTCTGATCAGTGAGGAGAAGTCCAGGGACATTATGCTGAAAACAGGCAAGCTACTTCGCTGAGCTTGCATTTACATACCTCTAATTTAATCACATGCAAGTTCCTAAAGTAGTGGTATTGATTTTCTGAAAAGCCTTTTCACAAAGGATATGAAAACTGCTTTCTCACCCTATGTAGAATGTAGGGTAGATACTTAAGACTATAGGATGGGAAAAATATGATTTATTCCAAACTCCTTTTTAAAGTACCTAGTTGATGAGAAAATGCCGAATTGTCGGTGTTGAAGTGGAGAAGTGATAAATGGTGTTGTTTATGGAAAATGCACATTGTGTCCTAGTACTTACGTCGACCAGCCGATAATCTGTGCGACCACATCTACCCAAATATGGGAACGGGCGTAGTCATATAATTTGCTCGTGTTAGTACTGGATACCTCATCGACGGAGACGACTCCGTTATGCATGAGGGGATGAGCATGGCGACTCTAACCCCTGACCTGGGTCCCGGCAATCTGAGGGATTGAGGGATTGAAGGGCTTCGTGCTCGCCGGGCAAAACTGCGAGTCCTTACATCTAGGTTCCTCGACGGGGGATCCTGTACTAGGTGTTGAAGGAATGGTGAAATCGTAAGGGCAGGGTCCTATACTAGCATGAGCAAAGGAAAGGCTATGGCCGGTGGCTCAACCTCGCATACACCTTGTATGGCGGGACGTGGCAGACACGATGAGCTACCGGATGGGTGTGGGAAAAGCGTGCTACCTCTGCAGAGGGTAAAAACTATTCGAATAGCCGAGTCCTCGGATATGGACAGTTGGGAGGCCCTACTAGACCATGTGCAAAGTTTTACAAAGATGTGCAAGTTTTGGAAAAGTTTAAGAAAAGGAAAAAAAAGTGGAGATGCTGTTACCCAACTATACCAAAGAGAGTGGTATGAGTTGTTGGAAAATAAATGGACCATGATGAGACATGGTCGGGAAAAAGGAGGAGTTTTGGATAAATAAGCAAAATGGTGATTTTTCGGGAAAAACGTTTTTAAAAAGGGACTTCTTACTTTTTTTTAACAAACATCTATTTTCGGGAAAAACACTTTTAAAAAGGAACTCTTTACAAAGACAATTTTATGGGAAAAAGATCTAAAAGCCTTCTTTTCTTTTCCAACAAAGGCTATAGATGTTTTCGAAAAATATACAAGGGTCACGAAAAGCTATAAAATTCTTCTTGCCTTTTTCAAATAAAGTTATAGAGTTTTCAAACACAGTTTTATTAAACAAAAGTCTATCCTTCTCTTTTCAACAAAGATATAGAGGTCTTTTTCAACAGAGATATAGAGATAGAGTAATAACTAAAAGTGCTATAGGAAACAACTTAAAACTGGTGCATACTCAGTAGAGGAGTAGTTTGCGAGTACAATTCCCATTGTACTCATATTGGTTTCGTCCCTGGCTATTGTCTTAGCCAGATTTTAAGGAAGAGTAGCTTGAAGGAGGAGAAGGAAATGACGTCAATGCGAGCTAGGGCGCTTCCCAGTCAGTTGCCTGTAGGGTTAAGGCGAATAACTTGGGCTCCACGTTGTTTGGTGATTTTCCGCTGCAAGTACCTATTGAAGAGTATGACTTCAATCAAGTAAGTATATTCCTTCGGTAATTATGGATGTTCCTTGATTACCAGTTTGATTGTGCTCAGCGACACACTGATCATGGGATCGCTGATGTAGGCACAAGGGTATTTCGGACAGGCTAGTCCGGGGTCCCCACAATGTCCCCCACATCCTTGGCGCTGAACACCTGGCCGCCCCTTCTTGTTTGTATGCCCTAGGGACGGGTCCCCGGGACGGTTGCCCTTGCTTGACTTCTGATGTAGGGCTAGGCCCGATCTTCACGGATTTGAGGGGGGGAAAAGGGGATGAACACGAAGAACACGGAGGGGTAGCGAGGGAGATTCGGGGGAAAAACACAAGGATAACTAGCAAATCCTGCTAAGAACTCCACCCAACAACAAACCCTCAAAAAGGTAGCCTTTGGATCGAAGAATCAAAGCCAAACTTACTCTTGTTGAAACCGATTGCTCTTACCGGCCGGTCCACCGATCCAATAGAATCACCGCAGTGAGAGATTGGTTTGCACTACTAGAGACACCGTAGTGAAAGAGTAGCAACAACAAGATCTACCTCAACGAGGCACCCTAGCTACGAGGGAGGAGGAGCATAGCTCACACAATTCTCAAATTCAGTCTGACCCTAGAATGGGGAAAGGGGAAAGCTATTTATAGTCTTAGTACAAAACAGGGCAGGAAGGTGGGGAACCGGCCTGGGGGCCGGCCTGGGCCGGCGGGTGCAGTCGGGTGGCCGGCCTGGAGGCCGGCAGGAGCAGGCGGCTGCTGCTGGAGCAGGTGGGGCTCCGGCCTGGGGGCCGGCCCAGGCCGGCTGGGAGGCCGGTGGTCTCAGGTGGGTGGCCGGCCTGGAGACCGGCCTTGTCCGGCTAGGAGGCCGGCGGTCTCGGCAGGGTGGCCGGCCTGGGGTCCGGCCTAGGCTGGCTGGGAGGCCAGCCAGCACTGGAGGGGTGCCGGCCTGGGGGCCGGCCTAGGCCGGGCTGGAGGCCGGCCTGCCTGTCTTCGCCTCCTTCTCCTTCTCGTTGTCCATCCTTTGGGGTCTTCTCTTGGTCACCTTCTCCATCATCTTGGACCTCTTCTCGACTCCATTGTGGGTCATCATCCGGTTGGATCCTGAGTATGCACAAGGTACCGGCATGAGGTAGCAAACCATTCAAAGGGAGGTCGAGATCACACATCGAGAGGAGCGAGGTCACCTTTTCATGAAGAGCTTTGACTCTTGATCTTGTCATTGGGCCAATCGGCATGGTGTCCATGGTGTTGTCCACATGTGGGGCTACATCATCTCCCCCCCCCCTTCGGAAAGAGTCGTCTTCGACTCGTCATCCTCTTGAACGCTTGCATCTCCGTGGAAGGGGGATAGGTCGGCGACGTTGAACGTGTCATGCACCAAGTACTTGGATGTTGGGATATCGATCTTGTAGGCATTGTCGTTGATGCGCTTGAGCACTTTGAAAGGCCCGTCACCGCGAGGAGCAAGCTTGGATTTTCTTTCATCTGGAAAACGGTCCTTGCGGAGGTGTAGCCACACAAGATCCCCTTCTTCGAATAGCATGGGCTTCTTCAACTTGTTGATCTTGGTAGCTTGGCGCTTGGTGTGCTCCTCTAGAGTTGCTCAAGTTGACTCATGTAATGACTTCATGTAGTCGGCTCTCTTGTCGACGTCCATGTCGGTGCGCTCGTGTAGAGGAAGTGGTAGGATGTCCAGGGCGGTGTTGGGGTTGAACCCATAGACAACCTCGAACGGGCTTCGCTTGGTCGCCCGGTGGGAGGCACGGTTGTAGGCGAACTCGGCGTGCGGTATGCATTCCTCCCAACCTTTGATGTTTGGCTTGATTAATGCGCGAAGGAGAGTTGATAAGCTTCGATTCACCACCTCGGTTTGGCCATCGGTTTGTGGGTGGTAGGCGGTGGAGAAGAGGAGCTTGACTTCTAGCTTTGCCATCAATGCCTTCCAAAAGTAGCTTGTGAACTTGACATCTCGGTCCGAAACAATGGTCTTCGGCACTCCATGTAGATGAACGATTTCCCTAAAGAACAAAGTTGCAATGTGTGAAGCATCGTTGGTCTTATTGCAAGGAATAAAGTGTGCCATTTTAGAGAAGCGATCGACAACAACAAATATTGAATCTTTGCCATTTTTTGTTCGAGGTAATCCTAAGACGAAATCCATGCTAATGTCGGACCAAGGTGTGTGTGGAATTGGTAAAGGCATATAAAGACCATGAGAGTTCGACGTGGACTTAGCTTTGAGGCAAGTTGGGCAACGGCGCACCAAGCGCTCCACATCACGCGTCATCCGTGGCCAAAAGTAGTGTGTAGATAGCATGGCGAGTGTCTTGTCACGTCCAAAGTGTCCCATGAGGCCCCAACTATGTGATTCCTGTAAAAGCAACAAACGGAGCGAGGACTCGGGAATGCATAGTTTGTTAGCCTTAAACAAGAAACCCTTGTGCAAGTAGAAATCATCGCATCCTTTGTAAATTGTGCACTTTGTAAAGATAGGACCAAAGAAAGGATCGGAAGCATAGAGTTCTTTAAGGTCATCAAGGCCCAAAACGTTGATTTCAAGTTGGGTGAGTAAGATCATCTTGCGGGAAAGAGCATCTGCGACTATATTGTCCTTGCTTTTCTTGTACTTCACCACATAGGGAAAAGACTCGATGAACTCAACCCATTTGGCATGCCTTTTGTTCAAATTGGCTTGGGTTTTAAAATATTTCAAAGATTCATGATCGGAATGGATAACAAACTCTTTTGGCCAAAGGTAGTGTTGCCATACTTCCAAAACACGTACTAAGGCATAGAGTTCCTTGTCGTAGATTGGGTAGTTTAGGCGAGCACCATCAAGTTTTTCGCTATAATAGGCAACGGGACGGCCACATTGCATGAGGACGCCACCGATGCCAAGGCCACTAGCGTCACACTCAAGTTCGAAAGTTTTGGAGAAATCCGGTAAAGCAAGTAAAGGAGCTTCGGTCAATCTCTTCTTGAGTTCATTGAAAGCCGATTCTTGAGCATTGCCCCAAATGAAGGGTACATTCTTTTTGGTAAGCTCATTCAAGGGGCAAGCAATTGTGCTAAAATCTTTCACAAAGCGGCGGTAAAACCCAAACAAACCAAGTGCGCTACGAAGTTGAGCAAGATTAGTTGGCGGTGGCCAATTTGTGATTGCCTCAATCTTAGAGGTGTCAACTTCAATCCCTTTGGAAGAAACTACATAACCCAAAAACACAAGCTTGTCGGTGCAAAAGGTGCATTTCTTGAGGTTGGCAAAAAGCGAAGCATTACGAAGGGCCAACAAAACTTGCTTGACATGGTCGACATGTTCATGCAAAGATTTGCTATAAACAAGGATGTCATCAAAGTAGACAACCACAAACTTGCCAATGAAAGCGCGCAAGACGTGATTCATAAGACGCATAAATGTTGAAGGAGCATTGGAAAGACCAAAGGGCATGACAAACCACTCATAAAGACCAAGTTTTGTTTTAAATGCGGTTTTCCATTCATCTCCTTCATGCATACGGATTTGGTGATAGCCACTTTTCAAATCAATTTTGGAGAAGATAGTGGCACCACTAAGCTCATCTAGCATGTCATCAAGTCGTGGGATAGGATGTCGATACCTCACCGTGATATTGTTGATGGGACGGCAATCCATGCACATTCGGAGTGTGTCGTCTTGCTTGGGGACGAGGATGACCGGAACGGCGCACAGACTCAAGCTTTCACGAACATGTCCCTTGGCGAGGAGTTCTTGAATTTGGCACTCGATCTCCTTTGTCTCCTCGGGGTTGGTGCGGTATGGCGCTCTATTGGGTAGAGGGGCGCCGGGAATGAGGTCGATGCGATGTTCGATTCCACGGAGGGGAGGAAGTCCTTGAGGTAGCTCATCCAGAAAGACATCTTTGAATTCCTGCAAAATAGACAACATAGACGGAGGAACTTGGGTTAAGTCGTTAGTGTCTTTGCCATCTCCTTTGCATAAGAGCACGAAGTGGAAAGTGGATGGGTTTGCTCTCACTTCTCTCATCTCACTTTTGGTGGCTAACAAGACTACGCCGGGACTCACTCTTTTCCCTTTCTCACTCATATTTGGCTTGTGGCTCCCACTCACGTGAATGTGGTTCGCTCTCTCACCACTCAACTCACTAGGGGGTTGTTTTTCTTGCGCTCTTACAATTGTCTTGGCATTGTCGGCGATGATTTGGCTTGGAGTCATTGGGCGGAGCACTAGGATCTTATTGTTCCATTTGAAGCTATAGTAGTTGGTGCACCCACCATGAGTAGCGGCCTTGTCAAATTGCCAAGGGCGGCCAAGAAGTAAGTGGCAAACCGACATTGGTACCACATCACAATCCACCGTGTCCTCGTAAGAGCCAATCTTGAAGGATACTTGAACCGTGTGTTGGATCTTCACGGTGCCGGAGTCACTAAGCCATTGCACATGGTAAGGATTGGGGTGCTTCTTGTACATCAAGTTGAGTTTCTCACATAGCTCCTTGCTTGCCAAGTTGTGACAACTCCCACCATCAATGATTACCTTGATTGATTTGCCGTTGATGCCGGCCTTGGTTTGGAACAAATTGCATCTTTGAGCGTCATCACCTTGGTTGATTGTAGTCAAGACTCGAGTGACAACTAGAGTGGGGTTGGGGTCACCATCACAATAGATGTAGTCATCGGCGTCATCCAAGCTTTGCATTGCGACCACCTTGTTCAATGCGTGGTACTCATCTTCACTCATAGACTCATAGTCTCCATTGTCATTGACGATCATCACCTTCTTGTTGGTGCACTCAAATGACTTGTGCCCTTGACCTCCACACTTGTAGCAAGTGATATATGACTTGGCGGCTTGGGGTGAGGGCGTCGTCTTCTTGGAGGTTGTACTTGGTTGCGGTGTAGGAGTTTTGATATTGCCTTGAGCTTGGGCTTGAGTGATGGGTTGTGTTGATGATGAAGCTCTAGTGGCGAAGAAGGACTTGGCCTTGACATACTTGAGTTCTTCGGCGACTTGGCGGTCGGCCTTCATGGCTTGATGAACTAGCTCAACAAGGTTCTCATAAGGTTGGAATTCCACTATCTTCTTTATTGGGTACGTGAGGCCGTTCAAGAAACGTGCCATTGATTGTTCCTCGGACTCAACAATGTGTGCGCGGGAGAGAGTTGAGTCCATCTCCTTGTAGTACTCGTCGACCGTCTTGAGGCCTTGTTTGAGCTCTTGTAGCTTCTTGTATAAATCTCGCGCATAATGATGTGGCACAAAGCGCTTGTGCATTTCCTTCTTCATGTCATTCCATGTGTCAATTGGGTCTTCAAAGGAGGCTTGGAGTTGTTCCCACCACAGTTGCGCATAGCCTTCGAACTCGAGGGATGCGAGGTCAACTCGTTTGTCTTGCGGCACCTTGTAGACTCGAAATAGTTTGGAGACCTTGGATTCCCATGCCATGTAGTCCTCCGGGTCGTTGGTGCCATGGAACTTAGGAATGACGAGCTTGGGAGGATTGAAACGGTGTTTGTGATCATCCTCATCATCATCATCATGGTGGCGATGGCGTTCTCGGTGATGATGCCTTGGGTGGTGGCGTGGAACATAATCCTCGTCATTTTCAAGATCAACATGATTGTCGGCCAATGGCACTCGTTGGGCGCGATGTGGAGGTAGGTCATGACGATGATGTCGATTATCCTCGTGTCGGTGTGGAGGATCCAAGTTAGCATTTGGGATTGGAATGACTTGACGATGGCGATCTTGATGGTGTTGGGGGTCCAAGTTCGCTTGAGGGTGAGGCGCTTCCTGGCGATGTTGGTCTTGGTGTTGTTGAGGATCCATGTTCGCTTGTTGATGAGGCATCTCGAGGTGATGGCGGCCGTTGTGTGGACCTTGACCAACGTCGCTTGGAACTTTGCTTCTTGCGTCGGAACGGTGTGAGGACCTTGAGCTTGATCTTGAGGAGTGCCGGTGTCGTCATTCAAGAAGCAGCTCCTCGAGATGAATGGAACACTCATTGCTCTCGCGTTGGGCGTCTTGTAGTTGAGCGAAACGCTCAGCGTTTTCACGTTGCGCGGCATGATGGCGCTCCTCATAGCGGCGTAAGTTGTCGTCGATGTACCTCTTGAGACCCTCCTCTTGCTTGCTCATTCTGGCATCTTGTTCGTCCCTAGCCATGATAAGAAAACACAAGTGATATGTGGAATATGTGGTGGCTAAAAACCGCTCTTACCTTTGGTTGATAGTATTGGACAAGTGGGCTTGCCGTCCGAGACAATGGTGTCACAAGAGTAAGAGTGTTTGATTAGCAATCCAAAAGCGACCCACACACACACTTATGAGGAGCTTAGGTATGGTAAAGTGGCAAGAAATCGAAACGAAACCAACGAAAAGGCTATTGCAACAAGTAGAGGATAACCACAAAGATCAAGAAACAAAAGAGACTAACCACACAATCCGAGAAACAAAGGAGACTCACACGTGGAGACAAACGTGGGTGGTGCGACTATGGGAAGGAGCAACTTGGACCTAACGAAGACTATGCTCGTGCCGCACCACCTCTCGAAGGACAACTAGCTCAAGTGTATGGGAAAGAGCACCCGATTTGCACAAGTGGACCCGTTTCTCTATTGGGTATTGGAGCTTGGGGATGACTAGGATCACGGCTCGGCTTTTCTCTTTTTTTTTGAATCTTTTCTATTTCTCTTTTGCTTTATGCTTTTGCCCGAGCCGAGTCCGCTACAACTAGATGCTCACAAGATGATGATATGGTCACTTGGTTTCACACTAGTGCAATGCTCACACTATGAAGAGCTAGCTCCTAGGAAAAAGTTTCGCGAAATGGAAAGGGATGTGTCGGAAGCTATACCTTTGATGCCGTCGAGGTAGCGATGAAGCGACACGAAGATGAACTCGGTGAATAGTCGTGCGGCGGTAGCACCGGCCGAACGGGCGGTAGGACCGATTGCGGGCGGTAGTACCGGCCGTTCGGACGGTAGTACCGCCGGCGACGAATTGCGCGGCACGCTTGGACTTGGAGCGGAAAAGGCCTCCGGAAAACACCAACGGAAAGTGGGGAAAAGGTCTTAAGCACGAGATCCGTGGATCAAAACCACAAATCGCTCACCAAATCGAAAGATCGAACGAAATCCATATGGGCTATTTTTTTTAATTTTCGAAATTGGTATGGGAAAGAAAAATTTTGGTGGAAAAATGGCTAATAAAAGGTGGAAACACGATCCAAATCCATGGAAACCCTTGCTCTTGATACCAAATGATGTAGGGCTAGGCCCGATCTTCACGGATTTGAGGGGGGGAAAAGGGGATGAACACGAAGAACACGGAGGGGTAGCGAGGGAGATTCGGGGGCAAAACACAAGGATAACTAGCAAATCCTGCTAAGAACTCCACCCAACAACAAACCCTCAAAAAGGTAGCCTTTGGATCAAAGAATCAAAGCCAAACTTACTCTTGTTGAAACCGATTGCTTTTACCGGCCGGTCCACTGATCCAATAGAATCACCGCAGTTAGAGATTGGTTTGCACTACTAGAGACACCGTAGTGAAAGAGTAGCAACAACAAGATCTACCTCAACGAGGCACCCTAGCTACGAGGGAGGAGGAGCATAGCTCACACAAGTCTCAAATTCAGTCTGACCCTAGAATGGGGAAAGGGGAAAGCTATTTATAGTCTTAGTACAAAACAGGGCAGGAAGGTGGGGAACCGGCCTGGGGGCCGGCGGGTGCAGTCGGGTGGCCGGCCTGGGGGCCGGCCTAGGCCGGCCTGGAGGCCGGCAGGAGCAGGCGGCTGCTGCTGGCGCAGGTGGGGCTCCGGCCTGGGGGCCGGCCCAGGCCGGCTGGGAGGCCGGTGGCCTCAGGTGGGTGGCCGGCCTGGAGACCGGCCTTGGCCGGCTGGGAGGCCGGCGGTCTCGGCAGGGTGGCCGGCCTGGGGTCCGGCCTAGGCCGGCTGGGAGGCCGGCCAGCACTGGAGGGGTGCCGGCCCGGGGGCCGGCCTAGGCCGGGCTGGAGGCCGGCCTGCCTGTCTTGGCCTCCTTCTCCTTCTCGTTGTCCATCCTTTGGGGTCTTCTCTTGGTCACCTTCTCCATCATCTTGGACCTCTTCTCGACTCCATTGTGGGTCATCATCCGGTTGGATCCTGAGTATGCACAAGGTACCGGCATGAGGTAGCAAACCATTCAAAGGGAGGTCGAGATCACACATCGAGAGGAGCGAGGTCACCTTTTCATGAAGAGCTTTGACTCTTGATCTTGTCATTGGGCCAATCGGCATGGTGTCCATGGTGTTGTCCACATGTGGGGCTACATCAACTTCTTTGGAGATGCGTCGCGCTCGGCCACCAGCACGGCGCTGACCACCTGGTTGGTGGCCGCGATGTACAGCAGCAGGGGCTCCATTTCCTTTGGGGCCACGAGGACGGGTGGCGAGGCGAGGTAACTCTTGAGAGATTGGAGAGCTTCCTCCACTCGGGTCCGCCACTCCTGGTAGACCTTGGGGTTGTCGGTGCTGGGTGGAAACTGGATCAGAGCCTTGGCGGTGACGAGGGCGTCGTGACGGGACTGCGCGTCGTCCGAGAGGAGAGTGCAGGACTTGCTCTTGGTGCCCTGCTGACCCTTGCCAGCGCGGGTACCCTCGCTCTTTTCTCCGGCAGAGAAGTCCCTGCCGGTGTTGCCGCCCATGCTCTTCTCCACGCCACCATCTTCGCCGCCCTAGGTTGGGCCGCCTGCCCCGCCCAGAGCGTCCTTCTCCGGAGGTGGGGGAGGAGAAGCCCGGTTTTCCACAGCAGCGCGACGCTCGCCGGTAGCCTGAGAGCGTGCAGGGGAGGCCGCCTTTGACGTCTGGACATCGGGCCTCTTCTTTGGCGCCATGGTCGACGAAGAACTTGACACAGATTTCCTTGAAGATCTCGAAGTCGATGAAGAGCTCGAGGAAGATCTCGACGAAGAACACGAAGCTGATGAAGAACTTGAGGAAGATGCCGACGAAGAACTCGAAGTCGGCGAAGAAGAACTTAGCACTTGCGCCCCCTACCTGGCGAGCCAGATGTCGTGTCTTCGATCACGGACACCGGGAGTAAAGGATACCCCCTTTTTAGGTTTGGTGGGGGGCGCAGAGGAGGCCGAAGATCGTCTTCTGCCCGGGGGCTTCGCTTCGATGCTCGAGATCTACGTACTAGCAAGCATCACAGAGACACAAGGAGTTTACCCAGGTTCGGGCCGCCCGGAGGCTAACAACCCTACTCCTACCTGTCTGGATTAAGCGGTGTATCATGGTGTAGCTTTACAAGGGTGGTCGCGGGTGAGAACCCGGGAGGTGTTGGCTAGAGGTTGAAGATGAGCAGATCCTGACCCTGAGGAGATCACCTCTCGCCTAAGATAATCGGGGACTTGTGCGGTACCTAGCCTAGCCTCCTTCTCCACGATGATTGCCCCCTTCCCTTGGGTGCCTCGGTCCTCCTTTTATAGGCTAAGGGGATACCACAGGTGCACCCTTGGGGCCGAAGGGGTTTTGGCGGGAAAACCCCTTCGTGTTCTCTTTAGGAGGCGACGTGGCCTCCTCTCGTCCAAGTATTCTTCTCAGAGGAGGTAGGTGGGATTGCCCACCTTTTCCAGAGAGGGCGGACAGAGGCTGACAGCTTTTCCGCCTCTGCCCCCCTTTGGCGCCTCCGTCTTCTTGGCGCCCAAGTCTTCTAGGAGCTTCCAGCCGGAGCTGGCAAGCTTATCCTTTTGGCGTGGTGGAGGTTGGTTCCCAGGGGCGAGCCCGGCCTCCTGCCGGGCGTCAGGGTCCCCGGGACCTCCGTGCCAGCTTCCGGGTCGAGGGGGCCCCGGAGGGTCCCCGAGTCCTTTGCCTTGGTTGTCGATGCAGCGTGCGCCGGGATGCCGCAGGGCAGGTGGGGGGCCCCACCAGTCAGTCTTGAGTCTTGGCCTTGAGTGCCTCCTTGGTGGGCCCATGTGCGATGGACCCACTTTGACCGCATCAGGGGAACCCCATGTTCCACTATTGCGACACATTGCGCCTCGACCGTTCCGGGACGAGGTAAAGACTGCCTCCACCGATGGCTACGACTCCGTGTAGGTCGAGTACCACAACGTGCGCGAGGAAAAACTCACCCGCCCGGAGCTGGGCCACCTCGGCAAGGCGGGCACGCTGGCGCTGCGATACTGCTGCTGTATTAAAATAAGTTGGGTGGTGCCCCAAGCGAAGGCGGAATTGCAGCTAGTAGCAGTTTTACCTCGTTTAACGAATCGAGGTTTATCGAACCAGTAGGACTTTGAAATCAACAACGAGGTGAATGTTGAAGATCTCTGACGCTTGACCTTCAACAGACGTGGACCTGCACACACTCAACCAAAATACTTTGCCCCCAACGGCAGAAAGGTTGTCAATCTTTCCGGTCTCGCAGAAAACAAAGCGGTTAATTATATGATGAAATAGATAAAATATGAAAAGTGACAAGAGGAATAATGATAATTAAAAGCAAGTAAATGAGGTTGTAAACGATGTAAAAAGATGGACCGGGGGCCATGGGTTCACTAGTGGAGTCTCTCAAGTAAATAAAATATGCATGTGATGGGTGAACGAATTACAGCTAGGCAATTGACAAGATCATGACACAAACCCAATTTAGCTATGACAGAAAGGACATGATAATATTTATGGAGTCATCATGACAAGGAAAAAAGACCGTTGAGTCCAACTGCGTTTTTGTCTAAAAAGTCCACCGTGGATCGCTATCCAGCCTGTCACCCAAAGGTATTAAGTTGCAAGCAACAGACAATTGCATTAAGTAAAGTGCATGAAGTAAGCAATACTAATATCAAAATAGACATTAACACCGCTGTTTTACCCTTAGGAGCAACAACACACCCTTGCCCTTAGACGTTTCTGTTACTCGTGCCCAGGAACAAAAGGGGGCATGAACCCACTATCTAGCATAAATACCCTCTCTTGGAGATACACACAATCACTTGGCCAAAGTAACTATGCACATCGGAGAGCATGCAAGAACATAAATTACTCATATAAGAATCATACACAATCTGAACATAACTTAATAATCCATCGGATCCCAGCAAACACATCACATAGTATTACAATAATCGATCTTGATCATGTTAGGCAGCTCACAAGATCATAAGACATGAAGCACAAGAGAGAGAGACTACTGTAACAGCCCCAGTTTGATACTGAAAAATGCGAATAATTTTTCCACTTTTTCATTCATGTTTGCATCATGGCATGCATTAATTTCTACTTCTAACAAGCCACATCTTAAACCAATTAAAAAGGGGAAAGTAAAATGTAGCGCCCCGACCCCAGAACTATACATTGATGCTATGTGCAACCGGTCATGCTACACAATCGAAGGTTACTGGGGTTACCAATCCCAGGCCAAAACCTTTGGCAGGCGTGCTCGGAATGGATCATCGGCAACGCAACACTTCGATCATGCCATAAGCTCAGACATAGCTATCATGCATAATAAAGAGATCAAGACTGCGGAACAACTGGCACATCACAGACTCTACGACACAAAGAGATCATATAGCAACTCATATATGAGAAAGATACAAATCACACACAGGGGTCACAGACCCATCAGTACATCATGCGGAAGTGAAGTAGTGTTGTCTAACAACAAGATCCAAAATATGGCCTAAGAGGCCTACAGATAAACATAAACCAGCCAGCTTGTTCCGACGTCCCAAGCTGCCACCTGGGAACCCCGAACTACTCGTGGATGTCCAAGAAGAAACCACATGTCTGCTTGGTGTCGTCCTCCTCTGAAACAAATTATAAAAGCAGCAAAGAGAGACTGAGTACGACGTACTCGCAAGTTTAGTAGGGCGATATAGGCCCAATGATGACGGATGCTCTAAAGCTGTATAGTAATTATTTTGCATAAAGCTAGTTTTCATTTAAAAAGACATAACCCATGGCATCGACTACTCAGAAAATTTTCATAAAAGGGGTAAGATAGAACTTTCATCTTCGGTTCTCATTGAACCTACTTGTAACCAGAACCTCTCATCTCCACCAAGGCACTCCCTCGAATCACCCTCGAGGAAATGAACCTTTTATCACACGTTGAATTGCAACCTCTAGCTGCCAAATTAATTAATTATGTTCAGGTTCTCTATGATCTTATCGTCTATTCCCAAGTCGTCAATAACCGCGGACACGGCTTTTCGAAAAGATTAAACCCTGTAGGGGTGTACTAATTTACCCATTGGTACCGTCCGGCTCCCCTGATTAGCTCTCTTCCGGGGAAAGCTGGCAAGTGGGCACGATTAAACCTTTACCTCGCATGAGACTATCCAAGAGTCATCTGTGGCGACAGGACAAGTTTACCTAGCCTATTTCAGCCCCTGCCCCCATCACCACGTCCTAAACACCATCAACCTCATCGTTTCTTTTTCCACTCACACACTCACATGCAAAATGGAAATAGCAAACTAGAGGACCCTTGGATACGCCCGCACAAGTTATTCAGTTAGTAAGGAGCCCATACTCCCACCAATGGAAGCACGCTCGTTTTGGTTCAAGAGGTAAAGAACTCGCACCTAGGCGACAAGGATGAGGCAAAACACCATAACCCCGATAGCAACTCATCCAAGCCTTTTAAGCAATTTAATTAAGTATCACAAGTAACCACCATGTCCGAAACATTCCATCAACATCATAATTATGGAATTTAATCAACGGACAATATAGCATTTGACTAAGCATGGCTAAGCATAGCTAAGCATATATATACAACAACTATATCTTTATCTCCGGCCAGCACATCAAACCTATGGTTCATAGGAGGGGAAACATGTGATGGGTTAGGGGACAATGCATAGCATAGGATACTCTAGATCTTGATCAAAAGTTGACATTTGGAACCGAATGCAATATTATGGTGGTTAAAATAGTTGTATAAAACAATAGGAGGCTATATGCCAAGAAGGTTAGGTTATCTCTTGCCTTGCTGCCGGGGCGTGTAGTACTGCTCGTTGAGATAGGTAGGGGAACCCTCGACTCCGGAATCTATCGATACCTAAACAATTATAGAAGAACAAACAAATAACACGAAGACAAGTGCAATGCACTATCATGATGGTATGTCAATTTCATGCAATGATAACATCATATAATTTAACTAACACAATTAAATAGGGTGCCAAATAATTAGTGCAATTATTTGGAAGCAACCCCATATTTAACTTAATGGCCTCATTGTTTATAAAAATCATTACATTATTAAAAAGTGACTTAATATGCATGAACATGACATGAATAGATAGGTGTTGTTTTTCTGATCGTTTTGGTACCTTATTTGTAATTTTCGGAGTTTCGATGAATGAATACTGAATTAAATATTTATTTGAATTTAATTCTTTTTATCAATCAAAGAATGACATCAAGGTAAAATTAGTGATCATGATGTGATATCAACATGGTTTGATGGCATTTGAAAAGCTGATCACTTTGATATTTTATTCACAATTTTTGGTTAATTATTTAACAAGTTAGGATTTTCCCAAATTGGTATTACTTTTGCCATTTTAACATTTTTTAAAGAACGGCAAGATAAATAGTTTCAAAATACCATTACAAGGATTCTATCTTGTAGAGTTTGTTTTTCTGAACAATTTGATATTTTATTTGCTAAAATTGAAGCAATATATAAATAGTTATCAATTATTTTAATTTGTTTTATCTCCCAAAAAGGAAATAGAAAAGCCAGACAGGCCGGCCTTAGGTCGGCCAGGCCGGCCCACAGGCCGGGCACAGACCCGAGATCGTCGGGCTTTGGCCGGCCCAGGCTGGGGATCCAGGCCGGGATGGTGCCCGAGGCTGCCGGCCTCGTGCCGGCCCAGACCGGGTGTCCAGGCCGGGCACCCGCCCGAGGCAGCCGGGCTGGTGCCTAGGCCGGGCGCACGGCTACGGCAGCGACGGCGACCAACGGCACGGACCACGATGACGAGGGGAGAGGGGGAGCGAGAGATGGTCCAAATGAATGCGGATCTCACCAGGGTCACTACAAGAAATATGTCAACTAGTGACCTTCTGTCAGTGACCCTAAAAAAATAGGTCATAGATCTGTGACCATTTTGAACCACTTGGTCGCAAGCTGTTTTGGAGGGACCAAACCCAAAATACTAATGACCAATTTTTTCAAAAAGGTCACAATCCATTTCAACAAAAAGGTCACAATGCAGACCGACTTGATCTACGACCTTATTTCTCACAGCTTGCGACCAATTTCAATTGGTCGTAACATCTATGACCAATCTATATGGTTGTAACATTTGGTGAATTGGAAAAGTGGGCAGCCACCTTAGCAGGTCTCGCCTATGTGTACTGTGGGTCCCGTCCTACCTCACCTGACATGTGGGTCCCGCCACATAAGATACTGTTTTTTTTAGATGTGGTCAGCTGTGTTCTTGTTCATGGGCTCATTTTCTCCTCGGCCCTACTGTTTTTTTAGATGTGGTCAGTAGCTCTCCTCGGCCGAATGGGCTCTGGCCCATTTTCGTATGCACTTTCCTCGGCCTATTTTCATATGCGCGCTCTCCGCCTAAAAAATATTGCGCGGAGCGGGTACTCGAACCCACGACTAGGCGCATTGGTGCTACTGCTCTCGACCACTACGCTAAGTACGTGCTGTTGATATGGTTGTAGACGCTTTTGAATATATGCAGTTAAGAAATAGCTATCTTAAACTGTGTCCAACTCGAACAGGCACGGAACAGAGCACGGGACAGAGCCCCGTCAGAGCTCGGGGCAGCGGCGACGGACGGAGGGGGCCGGGGCGGCGGTGACCGGCGGAGGGTATTGGGGGCGGCGTTCACCAGCGAAGGGGTTTGGGGCCGGCGTTCACCGGTGGAGGGGTTCGGGCCGGCGAGGGGGCTAGGGCAGCTCCTTCCCCCCATCAGCGACGGTGACCGTCGGAGTGGCCGGAGCGGCGGTGACCCACGGAGGGGGCCATAGCGGCGGTTAACGGCGAAGGGGTACGGAGGGCTTCTGGGTGGCGTTGAACCTCGACATCGACATCGGCAGGAGGGCAAGGTCTCCGGCAACTTCGGCAGGAGGGCAAGGTCCCCATAGCACCTAGACCCCGCGCGCCTCTCTCCGGCAAGGTCTGCACCCCTCTCTTCTCTCCCTTCTTCTCCGGCACCTAGTTGCTAGCCTATGCCGATAATTCTTCTGTAACTTTGTGCATAGCTTTCTTTTGCACTAATATTACTGATACAGAATGGCTGATAGGCTAATGTTACTAATACAGAATATCTGCTTGGGGAAAAATCCCTCAGGCTTTGGGGATCCTTTTTGGAGTTAGAGCAATTCTGCCCCCTCCTAATTGAAAATGACAATTTGCTGCTAGTAAAGGAGTTGAAGGCAATTGGTAGGAGCAAGTCTCAGGTTGCAGACATAGTGCAGGATATTAGAAATTCTACTCAGTTGCTGACTGAAGCCATCTTCCTGAAAATTAACAGAACAGCAAATGATGTTGCCGATGGTCTAGCTAGGTTAGATCATGATGGGTTGAGTGAGTGTGTGATGTTGGGTCGTGTTCCTCCCTGCGTGTTGGAATGGATGATAGCCTTGATAGGTGACTTAAGGAATTCTACTATTTTTTCACATTAGTAGTTGGTATTGATTGCTAGACCAGAGGTCATGCATCATCTCCATATATGTTCACTTCTATCATGTGTTTTGTTTTGATATTCATGTACTGAATCATACATCCAGCTGAGTGATTATTTATGCATGCTTTTAGTCTATTTGAAGCTTCCACGATCCTATGGGCACTTTGATGCTTACTGTTTTGATTGTGCATTAGCTGTAATTGGTCCAGGCATTGTTGTTTTCCTTACCGAAGTTAGAGGGATGCTACTGTTCGGTTAGCTAATTAAATTACAGGCTATTGTATTTGAAGTTTTGGTTCATGCTAAGTAACTCTACCGTCTAAATCAATACATGATCCGGTTTGTGTCTTAACTGAAGAATAAAGCAACAGATTTTGATGCTTCTTTTACTGCTAGATTTTTGTACTGATGCATTTCCATCCTTTGTTGTCTTTTTTAGATGGACGGAAGCTGGATTTCAAAGGGTGTTAGAAAGCTTTCCGTTGAACACATCAAGGGAGTCGAAGATTTCATGCAGTGTGTTCGCACAAATTTTGCCAAGACTGACCGCGTTCTTTGCCCATGCTATCAATGCCTGAACCGTAAAGAACAAGCTCAAGGGACGGTGCAAGATCATTTGCTTTATCATGGAATGGCCAGCACCTATGATAGGTGGATTCATCATGGAAAACCATTGCAGGGAGAGCCTCAACATGCTGAACCTGATGCACAGCCACACCATGGTGGTGATGATGGAATAGATTTTGTAGAAAATGTTCTGCAGGCTGGTTTGGAGGAAGAGGATGGATTTGAAGATGATAGGATACCTGACTTGTTGAGGGATCTGTACAATTCTGAAGATCATGTTGATGGACAGAGGTCATTGTTTGCCGAGGTGCTTGAGGAGGCGAAGCGCGCAGCTATTGAAGGGGGTAAATTTTCAAGACTTACCTTCACCGTGAAGCTACTTCATGTCAAGTCTTTCTACCGGATAAGCAATGTTGCATTCAACGCATTTGTCCATCTTTTGACCTTGCAGTTCCCTAACAGCTCTATTCCCAAGTCTTACGATGACGCGTTGCGCGTAATCCGAAAGTTGGGGCTCGACTATGTTTCAATACATGTCTGCCCAAACAACTGTGTGTTGTTTCGGAAGGAGTATGCCAAGCATGACAACTGCCCGAAATGCAAGGCCTCTAGGTGGAAAGATGCTGATGGGAGAAGATCGATACCGCAGAAGGTATTGAGGCACTTTCCTTTGATACCAAGGCTGCAGCGGATGTTTGTTTCAGAAAAATCATCAGAGGAGGTACAATGGCACAAGCTCAAGAGGCAACCTGTGGATGATGAGCTGAGCCATCCAGCGGACGGAGAGGCATGGAAAGACTTTGACAGTAAACATAAAACATTTGCTGCGGACCCAAGGAACATAAGACTCGGCCTTGCCACGGATGGATTTAATCCGTTTGGGATTCAGGGAACGTCATATAGCATGTGGCCCGTGTTTGTGGTGCCATACAACATGCCACCATGGGTGTGCATGGATCAGTCTAACTTCATGATGGCGTTGCTTATCCCGGGTCCAGATTCTCCAGGAAAAGATTTCGACGTCTTTATGGAGCCCCTCATGGAAGAATTTCTCCAGCTCTGGAGTGGTGTGCTTACCTATGATGCCTTCACTCCCAACAATAAATTTAATCTCCATGCTGCAGTCATATGGTGCATCCATGATTTCCCGGCACTGCACACTTTGTCGGGGAGGATTACAGCGGGTTATCAGGCTTGTGTGCGGTGTGACAAAGATCCCTGCTCGAGGAGGATAAGGGGCAAGATCTGCTGGATTGGGCACCGCCGTTTCCTTCCCCGGAATCATCGGTGGCGAAAAAGCAAAGAGTTTGATGGTGAGACTGAAACCCGCGACCAGCCAGCGGAATTCACTAAAGAAGAGCTCAAGCTGCAACTTGAAAAGGTCAAAGATGTGAGACCATGAAAGCTTGAAAAGAAGATAAAGGGAGAGGACGGGCAATGCTGGGACAGAAGATCCTATTTGTGGGACCTGCCATACTGGGCCGATCTAAAGCTGAGGCACAATCTCGATGTAATGCACATCGAGAAGAATATCTGCGATAATCTCCTTGGTACATTCATGAACATTGAAGGGAAGTCCAAGGACACAGTGAATTCAAGGCTTTAGTTGGGAGATATGGGAATAAGAGAAGAATTGCATCTCAAGCGTAATGAAGATGATGAGTCGTTTGAAATGCCACCTGCTTGGTACACCATGAGTAAAGAAGAAAAGATTGCCTTCTATGTGTTCATAAGAGCGGTGAGGTTTCCAGATGGTTATGCCGCTAACCTAGGAAAGTGTATCTCTCCTGATGGTTGCAAGCTCCAAGGACTGAAAACACATGATTGTCACATTCTCCTTCAAAGAATTTTACCGGCGGGGCTTCGAGGAATTATGCATAACGATATATATGAAGCGGTTGCCGAGCTGGGAAATTTCGTTAGAGAACTGTGCTGCAAGACACTCAAGTTATCAGTTCTGAAAAGACTTGAAAAAGAAATCCCACTAATTCTTTGCAAGCTTGAGAAGATTTTTCCACCATCATTCTTCACCGTGATGGTCCATTTGTGTGTCCATTTACCAAAAGAGGCAATGCTTAGAGGCCCTGTGCAATACGGTTGGATGTTCCCGGTGGAAAGAAGGCTCCTTACATGTAAGCGCTCCGTGCGAAACACAGCCAGGCTTGAAGGATCGATTGCCGAGGCGTATGTTGTTGATGAGTGCCTCACTTTTTGCTCGAGGTACTTTGACGATATGGACACGAGATGGAATCGGTCGGGCAGAAATGGAGAGCGCGATGACTCACACCGTGGTGATGTGTCGGTCTTCAAGCATGGTGTGAACTTTCTCGGAGGGTCAGAATATTTGGATGCCGGTGATGACTATGACAAGATGGTCTGGTTTGTCCTCAGCAACTGCCATGAGGTTTCACCATACATAGCGTACGTCATATCTTGTGCACTCGCTATTCTATTTTCTTGGGTTGGGAGGAAACCATATTTTAGCACCGGCCTGATGTTTTGCCACTCACTATTTTTCTTGGCATGGCAGGATGTGCAAACAAGAGTTGAATCAGGAAGAAAGCCGCATCCATGTTGATAAGAGGCTTGCCAAGGAATTTCCTAACTGGTTTAAAAAAAGGTGAGATTTTTAGCCATGTAATCGATTACTACATCATTTTTGTTTTGTGTGTTACTAACCCTAGTTTATATGTGCAGATTGGAAAATTGCATGAGGAGAAGAAGGTATGCGATGATCTCTTTGCTTTGGCATGCCAACCGGATAGGCGAGTGAGATTATATTCTGCATGTATTGTTGACGGTGTTCGGTACCACACCATTGACCGTGAGAAGAATAGGAATACACGGAATAGTGGAATCATCACCGAGGGAGATCATAATGGTGAGGCTATTGACTTCTATGGTCAGCTGAGAAGTGTCATCAAGCTGCAATACAACTCTAGTGGAGG
>QRDG01000299.1:944044-1039282 GCA_012064385.1 Puccinellia tenuiflora | reverse complement strand
ATCTCCAAATTTCTGGCACGCTTCACACCCCCTGTAGTATCGGAAGCAGTCATTAATCATCGCCGGCCAATAGAATCCAGTTCGTCTGAGCATCCATTTCATTTTGTGAGGCGACTGATGTGTCCCGCATAAACCGTCATGCACTTCTCCCATGGCGACTCGGGACTGATCTTCATCCAGGCACTTAAGAAGAAGACCATCAGCCGTTCGGCGATATAACTCGTCATCTATCAAAGCATACTTAAAAGCAAGTCCCCGAACAGCCCTATCCGTTTTCTGACTCGGATTCTTCAAATAATCAACAATAGGTGCCTTCCAATCTGCTGACCGGGTTCCACCAGATTCCTCCGGAGCCGAATTAGATAATCCGGCTTTTCCTCCAACTTCCACGTTATTGACAACAGCTAGCACTGGCTTCTCTGCTGTGAAAAATACTCCTCTACCGACATGATAGCCTGATGCCTGCTGTGCCAGCTCGTTAGCAAGCCAGTTGTCCTGCCTGGACACGTGAGATATAGAAAAGTAATCCAGAGTCGATATAATATCCAGGCATCTGTCACGATATATGCTGAGCGATCCACTATTGCACTGGAAGATCTTGGCCACCTGCTGGACGATAAGCAGCGAATCGCCATATGCCTCGACATGAGTTACCCCTGCATCCTTTAAAATTTCCAATCCGAATAGAAGAGCTTCGTATTCGGCTTCATTGTTAGTGCAAAAATAATCAAGACGATAAGATGCTTCAAAGACAGTACCGTGGGGTGAAATATACACAATGCCGACCCCTTGCCCACTACTACAAACTGAGCCATCAAAATAGAGTTTCCACGATACAGCCGACACAACATTTAAGTCGGCTTTTTGTTCTAGGTCAATCCGATGTTCAACAATGAAATCGGCTACACCCTGGCCTTTCACAGATTTGAGAGGTTCGTAAGCCAAATCATATTCGATCAACCCATACGCCCATTTGCCGATTCGTCCACTGAGAATCAGCCTATGTATCATGTGTTTGATGACATCGGTTTGACTAAGAACCTTGCACTCACTAGATAAAAGATAATGGCGCAATTTGGTGCAAGCAAAATAATGAGATAGACACAACCTTTCCACAAAGCTGTACCTGGACTCGGCATCCAGCAGTCGCCAACTTAAGTATGTGATGACGTATTCCTGTCCTTCGGCTTCTTGAGTCAACGCTGCCCCAATCGCCTTTTCCTCGGCATCAATATAAAGCCGGAACGGTTGACCTCGAGTCGGTTTCCTCAGAATCGGAGGTTTAGACAAGCAAGCTTTTATTCTATCAAATGCCTCTTGCTGCCTTGCCCCCCAGGTGAACTCGTCATCATTCTTGAGCCGAAGTATCTGTGTGAACGCATCAACTTTTCCAGACAAGTTAGTAATAAACCTTCTCAAATAATTTACCTTGCCTAGGAATTCTGCATGTCCTTTTTACAACTCAGCGCCTGCACTTTCTGGATAGCTTCAATCTTTGCCGGGTCAATTTCTATGCCGGATTCATGTATGATAAAACCAAGAAACTTCCCAGCCGACACGCCAAAAGCACACTTCAACGGATTCATCTTGAGCCCATACTTCCTCATCCTCTCAAATGTGAGGCATAAGTCGGCCAAATGATTTAACTCGCCGTCCGATTTAACAACCACGTCATCAATATACACTTCCAGTAGGACTCCAAGAAGATCATGAAATATTAAGTTCATCGCTCTCTGATATGTGGCACCGACATTCTTCAATCCAAAGGTCATTACTGTCCACTCGAATAAACCAACAAACCCGGGGCAACGAAACGCTGTCTTGGCCGAGTCCTCTTCGACCATAAATATTTGATTGTATCCCGCGTTTCCGTCCAGAAAGCTGATGACTCGGTGTCCTGAGGCATCATTGATGAGCATGTCAGATATTGGCATAGGATATTCGTCTTTGGGCGTAGCTCGGTTTAGATCTCTGAAGTCTATGCATGCCCTGATCTTACCGGATCCTTTCTTCTCGACCGGCACAATATTGGAAATCCATTCGACATACTTGCAAGGCCGGATAAAATTGGCTTTCAGAAGCCGGCCAATCTCTTCCTTGATCCGGTCATATATTGCCGGGTTGAATTTACGAGCCGGTTGCTTATATGGCCTGAAACCGGCTTTTATCGGTAACCGATGCTCAACGAGCTCTCGGCTTAACCCGGGCATCTCGTGGTACTCCCAGGCAAAGCAGTCCACGTATTCCTTCACTAGCGCGATTAACTCGGATTTATAATCGGCTTCTAAATTCCGGCTTACAAATGTCGGCCTGGAAACAGTACCATCCCCGATATCCACTTCTTCGAGCGGGTCGACCGACGTAAAACCTTGTCCCAACTTATCCATGTCGTCTGGTTCTTCAATTGCTTCACACATATCGTTTCTCTCTGCCCGATACTTGTCCAGACGCTTCTGCAACCACTCATTGTTGTTGGGATCCATTTATTTGAGCCGCAGTCGATTACCTCCAACCGGCTTTAAGGATACTGGCACGAATCCGTCCTTGGTAGCACTCAGGAAATCGAACCCGGATAAATCGCGCCCCGAAAGACATGTAGCGTTTGAGTGTTGCCAATCAACAGTGGACTCAGCTAAAGCAATACATGCCGAGTTATCAGCATGAACGACTTCAATCTCATCGTCGATCCATTGTACAAGTTGTTGGTGCATGGTAGATGGTACACACTCATTCGCATGGAGCCAATCTCGTCCGAGTAACACATTGTAATTTCCTTGCACCTCAGCGACGAAGAATGCAGTAACCAAAGTCTTGCTTCCCACTGTGAGCTCCAGACTAATAACTCCTTTGGCTTCTACTCCTTCTCCTCCTTCGAACCCGTTCAATACCATGTTTGTCTTCATGAGATCATCAACCTCTAATTGTAATTTCTTGAAGACGGAATACGGCATTAGGTTTACCACAGCACCTCCATCAACCATCATCCTGGTAACCGTCTTCCCGTTGATATGTCCTCTGACGTACAAAGGTTTAAGGTGCTTAACCGGTCCCTTAGGTTTCTCGAAGATGGCATTCTTGGGTCCGAAGTTGACCTGCGCTACCTCGGCTTCTTCTTCTACATCACGAAATTCAGCAGGCAAATAATATACCATGTTAATGTCCATACCTACCCGAGTCGGCGTATTCTCGTAATCCAGTAAATCTTCATCTGGTAGATTCTCCGACTCGTTTCCTGCCAGCTCCTCGCCCGTCGAATCCTCTGCCGAGTCTCCATTTGCTGACTCGGTATCCGGCTCGTCTGTTGCCGGCTTGTCCTCTGCTTCCAAGTCCGCTGCTTCTATCTCATCCGCCCAAGACGAATAAGTAATGGCCGGTACCGAAACCGGCCCCGTTTCGTTGTTCACAACAGAACTCGGTGTAACCATCAATGGAGCTGTTGGAGGAGTCGGTTTTGGTACCCATACTTGAGCCGACACCATTGGTCTTTCAGCGTTGAACTCGGCATCTCTAGCTTGCTCAGCCTCCTTTTCTACCTTTTCCCAGTTCCTTGCTCTCTGCAGCTTCCGCTTCTGTGTTTTCGTTATACCTGGCGGGCACCACTTCGGCTGGGTATATTTTGGATCCCGAGGTCTAGTTACTTCGGTTTGGCTGGATCCGGCTTCATGGTCACTGGATGTCGCTTTAGGCACGATAGCAAGTATCGGCTTATCAATTGCCGGCTTTGTAATCGGGTCCTTCAGTTTCAACACATGCGTCCCAATGACCAAAGATTTGTCCGACATCAACCCCCTCTCTATGTCGGCTGCTTTGGCTCCTTGCTCCTTGATTCGCCAATACGAGGAATCACCGGGTTACACGAGTCGACTTTGCACAGTTTGCTGGGTTACTTGACACTTAGACTCCCCAGCCGACTCTTGATGCCGGTAACTTCCCTTGATAGATGGTGACCTAGGCCGCTTCCCATGTTGCCGAGTTACCTTAGACCCGGCCTGGCGCACATATTTATTCAACAACATGTCGAAAGTTAGTTTGATCTTCCTTGGCTTGTATTCAACCTGATTTGTCTTCCACTTGCCGACTTTCGGGTTCCTGGGCTTCATGAAACGAGGTTGCCCCCCGAGTTCCGGATTCCGGATTCTCTCGCTTGTGGCTGTTGCCCCCCGAGTGTGGAGTTTTTTACGGTGATCTTGATAACCTCCTTTCCACCGGGTTGCCGGCTCAATGTGATCTCTCTCCTTGCTTCCTTGTTGCCGGCTTCTTTCATGGGCTCACCAATAACCACGTTAGATTTGTTAGCGCCTTCGGCCGCTTCTGGCCGAAGAAGAACTTTCCCCCCTCCAAATCTAGCACATTCATTGGGAACGGCTGTGTGTCAATGGCCATGCCAGCAAAGATCAATCGTCCATCATTGAGGGCCGATTGGATCTGTCGACGAAAGACATTGCAATCGTTAGTAGCATGAGAGAAAGAATTGTGATACTTGCAATAAGCACGTCGCCTTAATTCATCAGGTGACGGGATAACATGGTTAACTCAGATCACTTTATCCTTTAACAAGGCATCAAATATTCTATCACATTTGCCTACGTCAAAGCTACACTTCACCTCATCATCCCGGTTCTTACGAACCGGCTTTAGGTCATCACACATATAGGGTTTGGCTTTACTCGGCCAAACAAACTCGGCTACGTAAACATCGGCTTCATCACCGGAGTTGGCATCATGTTCGATAGCGTTAAGCTGACCCCTGCTCATCCGGTGCGAATCTTTGGACTCGTTAACTCGGCTTTCATGAGCCAGAGCTCTCTCCTGAACCTTCCCGACAGAGGAAAACTCGTTTCCTTCTAGCTTCTCTTTCAGATACGTTCTCAACCCGTTAAAAACTAAGTCGGCCATATCTCTTTCAGTTATCGCCAGGCTATAACATCGGTTTCTGGTGTTTCTAAATCTCTTGATATAATCGGATACCGATTCATCATGTTTTTGCCTAACCGACGTAAGATGGGACAACTTTAATTCGATCTCTCCGGCATAGAAGTGCTCATGAAACTTTTGCTCCAAGTGAAACCAAGTGTGTATAGAATTAGGAGCTAAAGCCGAAAACCAAGAAAACGCAATCCCGGTTAACGACAAAGAGAATAAGCGAACTTTGATGTGATCATGATTAGCTTCGCCTAATTGAGCCAAATATTGATTAATATGTTCCCATGTCGATTTATTATCAACCCCATTAAATTTAGAAAACTCGGGGACTCTATAGCCAGGTGGGTAGGGATGTAAATCAAAATATTCGGGGTAGGGTTTAACGTAGATTCTATGTTTAGGCATAACCCCGAATTTGTCATATGCTAACTAGTCCAATTTCTTCCTGAACTCGACCACCAAATTGTCCATGTTGGCCGATTGACTCGGAACAGGACCAGAATTGGCCACAGGGCCGGCTTGCATCCAAGGAGCCGAATCTGAATTCAGCATTGACCCGCGTCCCAGAAGTCGCACCGCAGGCCCCGTCTGTCCCGCCGGGTAAGATGAACTCTGGATCGGAGTCGGACAAGGTAATGCATTAACAAGCCGGTTTTCCCTGTACGGGCTCATCAGTTGTGTGTCCGATGTCTGGCCTTGGATGGTGTTTCTCTTAGCCTTCTCATGTTCCAACATAAGATCATAAACATTGTTCGTACCTTGTGAAACATGAAACTGAATCTCGGCTAATTGCTCAGGAGAAAAGGTACTGTTACTTACAGCAGATTTGTCGGTGTCGATGTTCAAAGGTACATATTCCGGCTCCTTGATCGGCGTAGTTACACCTTGCCGATCTAACTTGAAGCTGGCCAAGTACAAATCCTCGTCTTCCTGCTCCCGCTTGAGTCGCAGCGCCTCGAACTCCTCGCTTCTCTTCTTCTTCCACTCATCCAGGCCTTGGCGTTGTGCTTTCGACAAATCCTTGAGAGTAGGTTTGATGATGTTGTCGGTGGTGATGCCGGACAGATCTGTAGCCTTAGAACCGATCATTGCTGCCCGATTTAGGTTAGAAATCTTCCCCAGCGGAGTCGCCAAAAAGTGTGTTGCGCTAAAAACGCGTCACACGAACACGTGCTCGTGTACCCGTGGTGCCGGGGGAGGTACTCCGCAACTCGCCCCGCGGGAGATGGACCTGTAGCGCGATACGCAAGACAACAAGTCGGCGCTTTTGGAACCAGACGCCCCAGCACTTCGGGAGGGACCCCGTCAGAGGATGCCGGCGATGATTGGCTGAGTTAAGCCAGATTCGACCGCTCTCAACTCGATTGTCGATACTCAATGAACTCACGCGAAGTCGCCGAATAATGGAAGCAGTAACAAGGGTTTTGAGGGTGAAAAGTAGGGTTTGTACTGATTGTCGATTGTTTGCTTGATTTCAATCGGCTATCACCTCCTACATATATATAGCGAGGCGGTTGGACTTACCGTACAAGCATTGTACTTCTACAAGGATTACAACTCATAATATAGGTCGGTTTCTATTTCTAAACTAGGTAAAATCCCTGGCCGGCACCATATTAGATCTGGACTGCGGCTTCTTTTGGAAAGTCACCTTTGTCTCTCCGGGTTGACCCCGAACTCGTTCTATCACCATCCGACTTCTGTTTTGGGCTTTGCAAGCATTAAATCACCTCGTGTCCGGCATCTCCGATGCAGCTTTTGGAATCTTCAGAAAGCTCAAGTCTAACCTACATCGGGTTCTGACTAAACCGGGTTCACTCCTGCCGGGTCGTCACACTAGGTTCTCTCCGAGTCGTCCATTTCCTTCCGAGTGAGCTTGAACCTGTGACCGGGGTTCTGACTAAACCGGGTTAACTCCTGCCGGGTCACCACCGAGTCGCCATTTCCTTGAGTGAGCTTGAACCCGGGACCTGCCAAAAGCGGGTGCTAACAAATATCTCTCCAGTCGAGGGGCAAAATCCAATCTTGGTTATCCACATCACGCAGCTTAATTCTCAGCCAACCCGAACTCTGCCTTTATGACTTCCTTGTGACAGAACAACATTTGACATAACCTAAGTCGGTTGATCCACAACTCGGATTGTGCGACAACCTCAGGTCTAAGGATTACATTGATTGAGACATACAAATGACAACTTAATCATTGTATCTCAAAATGGGTCAGTCCAACTCGCTAAACTCTTTAGCCAAATCCGTGTAAGTCGGAATGACATCACCATGCCCATGACAAGTGGAACCGAGTCATCGGCCGACTTTCACATTAGTCTAAGTTGTGTGTCCAGCACAACCTCAATGACCAAGGACAATCTAGTATGAACAACATGAATATATGGTTCCACAGCTGAATCACATATTCAATGATACATATCAGATGTTTAGACAAGGATAACTTAATAACTTTATGAATACGTTGGGAATTACATCATATATGATTCCCTCTAGGGCATATTCCCAACATCGCCCCCTTCGGCCCGTCGAGACCTTAGGTTGACCTAAAAACATCAGAGCAGACCACGAAGAAATATTCCGCCGCCTCTGCGAGGCGGAAACCAGACAGAAAGAAGAAGGGCTCCGGCAGGAGAAATCTGCTAGGGGAAATTCCCTCCCAGAGGGGGAAATCGCCGCTATCGTCATCGCCATCACGCCGGGCATCATCAGGATCGTTATAAACATTATCTCCACCCCCAGCACCTTCATCACCATCATCGCCCCATCTCATCTCGCTATAGGTTTTGAAATTGTTACTTATTAGTTCATTGGGATCACTTCCCATGTGTTGATTACCGTTTGTAGTTGATGCTTGTGAGTTTTATCGGTGAATTACCGTTACAATCAGATTGTTACCCATATAAATACCACCTCTGATCATGATCTATATGATGTCTTGTGAGTAGTTCGTTTGGTTCTTGAGGACATGGGGAACGCCTATTTGCTAGTAATTGCATAATGTTGAGTAATATTTAATTGTTTGATGATCCATGTTGTGTTGTTATTCCTCTAGTGGTATCGTGTGAACGTCGACTACATTTTACTTCACCTTTTAAGGGCCTAGGGGAATGCATGGTGTATTTAGATTGCCTACGGTAGGGTTGCCGGAGTGACAGAAACATGAACCCCAGTTCGCAAGCTAGTGCACTAGGGAGTGTAGGATCTCGGAGTTTAAGGCTGTGGTTAGGTTGTTATCTTAATTACTTTCTTGTACTTGCGGATGATTGCAAGAAGTTTAATCACAAGTATGCATTTGTCCAAGTAAGGGCGCTTCATTAGCATAGGTTCACCCACACAACACTTATCAAAACATTGAAGATTAATCAACGGCATGCAATGAAAATAGCTTGGTAGAGATTCCCATGTGTCCTTAGGAACGTTTTAATCATCATAAGTAACACCAACGGCTTATCCTTTGTGTTAAAAATGATTGGGCCACTTGCTGCAACAATAGTTGCGATCTTTTATTTACTTGTTCTTTATTTGTTTGTTACAACAAAAACCATAAATATTTTCCTTTTAGTGCTTGTAGTGAAACCTTGCTGAAATTTACTTGTCAACACCTTCTGCTCCTCATTGGGTTTGACACTCTTACTTATCGAAAGGACTACAATAGATCCCCTACACTTGTGGGTCATCAAGACTCTTTTCTGGCGCCGTTGCCGGGGAGCATAGCGCTATTGGTAAGTGGAATTGGTAAGGGAAACTTTTATTATAAGTGTTGTTTTTATTTTTGTTTGTTACTTTGCTTCATTATGGATTGCTCTTCACTTAGTATGCTGTTTGGGAGTGACTCTCCCATCATCCCCATGGTGGATAAGGGTCCTCCACCAACTGAAATCATTCTTTTTAAATTTCCTATGGGAATAATTGATCGAGTTATGAATAATCATTATGCAGGAGATGGAACTGTCCATCCCGAGTATCACTTGCTTTATATTAAAGAAATGTTTGAGATATTTAAGATTGCAGGTGTACTAAAGGAGGTAATCATGAGGAAATTATTTTCATTATCATCGAAGGAGAAAGCATTGGATTGGTATAGGCTTCTGGATAATTCTCATTTGATGGATTGGAAAGAGCTTATGTCTCTCTTTTACTCCAAATTTTATCCTCTTCATGAAATTCATCAAGATATAAATTATATCTATAATTTTTGGCCACGTGACGGAGAGAGCATCGCTCAAGCTTGGGGGAGATTGAAATCCTTAATGCTCAAATGCCCCAATCATGAGCTCTCTGATGATATCATTGTTAATAATTTTTATGCAAGGCTATCTCGTCATGACAAGGATATGCTTGATGCTTCTTTTCTTGGGTCTTTTACAAGCAAAAAGGTGAATGCTAAATGGGATCTTATTGAAAGGATCTATCGTAATGTTGAGGATTGGGAAATCGACAAAGGTAAAGAAATAGGCATAAACTATGAGTATGATTGCATTAAATCTTTTGTGGAAACTGAAAGTTTTAATGTGCTTAGTGCTAAGTTCGGGCTTGATCCTCAAATTGTTGTTGATTTTTGTAAGTCCTTCACAGCTCTTATTAATATTCCCAAGAGAAAAATGGAATAAGTATCATGAACCTTTTAAAGATGTTTGTAAAAAAGACATGCTTGCTAATAATGAGATATAAGTTCATACTGTTGAATCTGTCTTAGCCGTTGTTCACTTTGAAAGCCACCATTTCCTATAAGAATTAAAGAACACTCTACTGTTGCTAGTGTGGTTAATAAAAGTAAAAGAAAAGTTTTTGAACCTGATGAACAAATCGAAATCGCCTCTCGAGTAGATTTGGTTAAAGATCTTGTAACCGAGAATGTTGATGGAGGTTATATTAATTTTTGTGAGACTGCTACTAACATTGTTAGGCAAGATAGAAGTGCAAAATTTGTTGGTACTCCTGTTGTTTCTGCTAAAATAGGTGATCATTGCTATTATGGATTGTGTGATATGGGTGCAAGTCAAAGTGCCATTCCATACTCACTTTATCAAGAAGTAATGCGCGAAATTGCGCCATGTGAGCTCGAAGATATTGACTTGGAAATTAAATTGGCCAATAGAGTTGTCATCTATCCAGTTGGAATTGTTAGAGACGTTGAAGTCTTATGTGGTAAGGTAAAATATCCCACTGATTTCTCTGTTTTAGGTTCGGTTAAGGTTAAATTTTGCCCTATTATATTTGGTAGACCTTTCTTAAACACTTGTAGTGCTGTTATAGATTTTAAGAAAGAGAAAGTGTCTGTACAATTTTCTGGAGAACCGTATGAATTTAATTTTTCTAAGTTTGCTAGACATCGTTATGAGAAAGAGTTACCTAATGAGGATCTTATCATAGAAATAATTGCTTCTATTGCTGTACCACCTGACGATCCATTGCAGCAATTTATGAAGGAGCACGAGAATGACATGTTTATGCAGGAAAGGGAAGAAATCGATGAAGTATTCTTTAGACAGCCAGCTATTCTAAAGCACAATTTGTCGGTGGAGTCGCTGGGACGCCCACGCCTCCAAAGGGAGACCCTGTGTTTGATCTTAAAATTCTTCCCAACACTCTTAAATATGCATATTTAGATGAAAAGAAAATATATCCTGTTATTATCAATTCTAACCTTTCAGGGAAAGAAAAGGAGCGATTATTGGAAGTTCTTAGGAAACATCGAGCTGCAATTGGTTATACTTTAGATGATCTTCAAGGGATTTCACCATCCGTATGCCAACATGCTATCAATCTTGAGCATGATGCAAAACCTGTTGTTGATCATAAAGAAGATTAAATCCAAAAATGAAGGATGTGGGAAGAAATGAAATATTAAAGCTTCTCGATGCAAGTATAATCCTATTGCTGATAGTAGATGGGTTAGTCATGTGCATTGTGTTCCTAGAAAGGGAGGTATGAGTGTTGTTGCTAATGATAATAATGAGCTCATTCCTCAAAGAACCGTTGTAGGATATAGAATGTGCATTGATTATAGGAAGCTAAATAAGGCTACTAGAAAAGATCACTATCCTTTGCCTTTTATTGATCAAATGCTTGAAAGGTTATCTAAGAACGCTCATTTTTGTTTCCTTGATGGTTATTCTGGTTTCTCTCAAATTGCTGTTAAATATGAAGATCAAGAGAAAACCACTTTCACTTGTCCTTATGGAACTTATGCTTATAGACGTATGCCTTTTGGTTTATGTAATGCTCCCGCTACTTTTCAAAGATGCATGTCTGCTATTTTTCATGGCTTTTGTGAGGAAATTGTGGAAGTATTTATGGACGATTTTTCTGTCTATGGAACTTATTTTGACAATTGCCTTCATAATCTTAATAAAGTTTTGTAGAGATGTGAAGAGAAAAATCTTGTTCTCAATTGGGAGAAGTGCCACTTTATGGTAAATGAAGGCAACATTCTTGGCCATAAAATTTCTGAGAGAGGAATTGAGGTTGATAGAGCTAAAATTGAAGCAATTGAGAAAATGGCCTATCCAAGGGATAATAAAGGTATACGTAGTTTTCTTGGCCGTGCTAGTTTATATAGGAGATTTATTAAAGATTTCTCTAAGATGTCAAGACCTCTTACTAATCTTCTTCAAAAGGATGTTCCATCCGTTTTTATGAAGATTGCAAGGTAGCCTTTGAGGTTCTTAAGAAGGCTTTAATTTCTGCCCTATTGTTCAACCGCCTGATTGGAATTTACCTTTTAAAATTATGTGTGATGCTAGTGATTATGCTGTTGGGTCTGTTCTTGGTCAAAGAATTTACAAGAAACTGAATGTTATTCATTATGCTAGTAAAACTCTCGATAGTGCACAAAAGAATTATGCTACTACTGAAAAAGAATTCTTAGCCGTTGTTTTCGCTTGTGATAAATTTAGAAATTACATTATGGATTCAAAAGTAACTATTCATACAGATCATGCTACTATTAAGTACCTTATGGAAAAGAAAGATGCTAAGCCTAGGCTTATTAGATGGGTGCTTTTGCTACAAGAATTCGATTTACATATTGTTGATAGGAAGGGTGCAGATAATCCTGTTGCTGATAATTTGTCTAGGATGGAAAATATACCTCATGATCCTACTCCTGTAAATGATAGTTTCCCTGATGAACAACTCGCCGTTGTTAAGGTAAGCTCACATGATAGTTCCTGGTATCCTGATTATGCTAACTTTATTGTCTCAAAAATTTTGCCTCCAAGTTTTACTCATCAACAGAGGAAGAAATTCTTTTACGATTTGAGGCATTATTTTTGGGGTGACCCACATTTATACAAGGAGGGAGTTGATGGAATTATGAGGAGATGTGTTCCTGAGCATGAGCAAGATGAAATTTTGAGAAAAATGTCACAATAGTGGCTATGGAGGACACCACGCAGGAGATAGGCCTGCACACAAGGTTTTACAATCCAGTTTTTATTGGCCTACTTTATTTGAGGATTATAATAGATTTGTTTCCTCTTGTGATGAATGTCAATGGGTAGGTAATATTAGTAGACATAATGAAATTCCTATGAATTACTCTCTTGTTATTGAACCTTTTGATTGTTGGGGATTTGACTTCATGGGTCCCTTTCCTACTTCTCATGGTAATACTCATATACTTGTTGTTGATTACGTTACTAAATGGGTAGAAGCTATACAACTAAAAGTGCTGATAATAAGACATCTTAAAAAATGCTTAAAGAAGTTATCTTCCCTAGATTTTGGGTACCTAGATACCTTATGACTGATGGAGATTCTTACTTTATTCATGGTGCTATTAGAAAAGTCTTAGCTAAATATGATGTTAATCATAGAGTTCTTCACCGTATCATGCTCAAACTAGTGGGCAAGTTGAACTAACTAATAGAGAGATCAAATTAATTTGCAAAAGACTGTCAACAAGTCTAGGAAGAATTGGTCTAAAAAACTTAGTGATGCTTTGTGGGCTTATAGAACTTCTTATAAAAATCCTATGGGCATGTCTCCCTATAAAATGGTTTATGGGAAGGCATGTCATTTGCCTCTTGAATTAGAACATAAAGATTATTGGGTTGTTAGACAACTTAATTCCGATCCTATTCTTGCTGGTGAGAAAAGATTGCTTAACTTGAGTTCTTTGGATGAGTGGAGAAGTGAAGCTTATGAAAATGCCAGGTTGTTCAAGTAGAAGGTAAATAAATGGCACGATAAGAGAATCTTGAAAAGAGAGTTTAATATTGGTGATAAAGTCTTGTTGTATAGGTCTCGTCTTAGATTTTTTGCAGGAAAATTACTCTCCAAATGGGAAGGACCATTCATTGTTGAGGAAGTTTATCGCTCAAGTGCTATTAAAATTAAGACCCTCGATGGAGACAAACCTCAAGTGGTGAATGGTCAACGACTCAAGCATTATATTTTCGGAAATCCTTTAGATAAAGATGTTGATATTATCTAAGTGGTCACTTCGGAAGATATTATTGAAGACAAATACCGGAAGACTCCAGAATAAAAAAAAAGAATAGGTAATAGTTTCGGTAAGGAAGGTTTCTCGGAAAATTCCAGAAAAATTATAGTTTTAGTTTTTGGAAATTTGAAAAATTATAAGACGAAACAGAGCTTGGACCCGCCCCTGGCCTCTGGACTCCGCCTCCGACTCCGCCTCGTCTCGTTTCCTTCCTTTTTACGCAAAATCTTTTGTTATATATTCCCCCGAATTTTTTGAGGATCATGTGTTTCCGTCGTGTTTTTGTTTCGGGTTGTTTCAGCTAGGGTTTAGAAGCTCTCCATCATCATTTCTTCTTGCAGATCAAGTGGTGAAGACTATGCTACAAAGCGCCTTCGTCAGATCCAGCAGGACATCAACCAAGGAACTTTTGTAGACTGGGCAACTAAGGAAGAGATCGCCGCCAGGAGAGAGGATATGGAGCGGAACGTGAGGGAGGAAGTGAGGAGATCTACACCACGCCAAACTGGAGGGCCTGCAGCGGGAGTCCCAAGACCACGAAGCCCAACTTTTGTGGGACTCATTAACCCTCGACGTTCCTACTCTCATAATGTGCAGGGGACAGTTCCTTTGGAGCAAGATTGTGACATAGAACCTCTCTTGACAGACGCCCGTCGGGTTGCTAATCAGTTTTGTGAGCAGTTCTGAGTCTTGAGGGCGGATGTGGCGATTCTTGAAGAAGAAAATACAGATCTTCGCCGGAGGATTAGGAATCACCTCACACTACTTTCCGTTGTTCCACCATCACCACCGCGGGAATAAGCTCGAGCATCTTGGGTAATGGCACTCCCTTGTCTTGTTCCAAGCTTGGGGGAGTGCCCCGGTATCTTTATCTTTATCTTTTATTGTTAAGCTCGTGTGAGTCATGTCATTGGTAGAGAAATTATCATGTAGTATGGTGTTGCAATGTGTTCTATCACTCCTTTAGAGTGCTCTATGTATCCGTTGGTGTGTGGTTTTCTATAATGGAATATAAATGAGAAGTCTTCTTTTACTCTTCTTCACTTTATATTCTATTATGGCAATCTCTCTCATACGCTGGTCTTGTGGTAAGTGGTGATTTAACATTGGGTGTGAGAGTAGAATTTTGTTTAGTTCTGGCAAGCATAATTTTGGTTAATGGCGACAATGCTTTGATACTTGAGTAGAGAAGAGGAATTTACATGCAAATATATTATCTTAAATATCTTACATGCTAGTGAGTCCTCCAGCTTTACGCTCTTTTGTTAAAAGAATTATTCTGACAAAGATGATGGCTTAATGTTGCATGTTTGATTTATTGTTTAGATAGTATATTTGATTGTTATCTCTCAACACCTTATGTTTGCTATAAAGCCTTTGCTAACCTAAAGCCTTGTACTGAGCGGAATGACTGCTCGTGCATCCAATCCTTTAGCCAATCACCTTCCACAAGTGTCCACCATACCTACCTACATGTGGCACTTCTCAGCCACACCAAGTAAATTGTCATGCACTACCTTTAAAACCTTCAAAGTATTCTGCTTTGTGTCTCTGTCCTTAGCTCATGAGGAATCAGTAGAACACTAGTGATCTTCCATGCTATTCAGGTTCTTCCTTCTCTTTCACCCGATGAGTGTGGATTACGCGTTCATTTGAATTTGCCGAGAGTTGGCCAAGGGTTCCCATCCCGCAAAAGATAATTACAACATAACATTAATCTCTCCTTCACACAGTGCACCTGAGAAATCAGTCAAACACTAGCTAGTGATAAACAAAGGAGAAGAGGAACGTACTCGTTCCTCTATGGGGGCTGCTCTCACAAGTCTAAAAACTAAAGTCTAGCATGGAAGTTTCACTAGTCTCTACTGCTAGTCGTTGACGAGGCATGCACCTCTCAAAATCATTTTATATCTCCTCTTTCAAAAATTGAAAAGCTCTATTGCATGATAAATCCTTGCTTCCCTCTGCGAAGGGCCTTTTCTTTTATTTATTTATTGTTGAGTCAGTATACCTACTTCCTATATCCTCCACAAGCAAACTTAAAGTGTTGATTTATGATACTATCATTTATGTTATTTGCAATATGTCTAATATGTTTCATTGCAGTCATTCATTTTTCTATTGTGTCAGTTTTAATGCTTTTATCACAGGACTACAACTTCGATGATTCGCAACACGGGAAAAGATGACTTAATAGTTGAAGCATTTAACAGACCCTTCTTGAAATATGAGTTTGATGAGTCCGATTGTTTCTTAACTAAAAGCATCGTCTTTCATTGCTTGATGAATTTCTATTTTGTTACACCTTAACATGTTACTGTTACATCACTTGTTCTTGAGAAGCTTTATGAGAGTAGGTTGCTGTTTTGAATGTATTTGTGTTGAGTAAGTAAATACTGATGCTTCATGTTCGTATTCTTTATTATCGACACTTCACTCCATAAACATGTGGTCATGTTTACTGGGCTCAGTTTTCTCTTGGGGACAAGCGGATTCTAAGCTTGGGGGAGCTGATACGTCCATTTCACACCACTATTTTACATCATCATTTATCTTTATTCATTGATATATTTCATATTGTGATACATTACTTATGTTGTTTCATTTTATTTTGCATGTTTTGCATTTTTGGGGGATGCGTCTACCGGAGTTTGGAATCAGCTGGAAAAGTACCTGTCAAGACACCTGACCTGCGAAGCTCAGAAAATTCCAGGAAATTACGGGAATTATTTTTGGAAATAAGCAACAAAGCCAGAAGGGGCACAGAGGCGAGCCACCAGGGGCAGGGGCGACCCCTAGCCGCGGGCCCACCTCTAGCCGCTGCTGGGGACCGCCCTGGCCCCCCTCCGGCACCCCTTCGGCATATTACTTGCCTTTGACCTAAAAACGCCAGAGAAGACCTCGAAGAAATATTCCGCCGCCTCTGCGAGGTGGAAACCAGACAGAAAGAAGAAGGGCTCCGGCAGGGAGAAATCTACCGGGGGAAATTCCCTCCCGGAGGGGGAAATCACCGCCATCATCATCGCCATCACGCCGAGCATCATCGGGATCGTCATCAACATCATCTCCACCACCACCACCTTTATCACCATCATCACCCCATCTCATCTCGCTATAGCTTTTGAAATTGTTCCTTGTTAATTCATTGGGATCACTTCCCGAGTGTTGATTACCGTCTGTAGTTGATGCTTGTGAGTTTTATCGGTGAATTACCGTTACGATCAGATTGTTACCCATATTCATACCACCTCTGATCATGATCTATATGATGTCTTGTGAGTAGTTCGTTTGGTTCTTGAGGACATGGGGAAAGCCTAGTTGCTAGTAATTGCATAATGTTGAGTAATATTTAATTGTTTGATGATCCATGTTGTGGTGTTATTCCTCTAGTGGTATCGTGTGAACATCGACTACATGATACTTCACCTTTTAAGAGCCTAGGGGAATGCATGGTGTATTTAGTTTGCCTACGGTAGGGTTGCCGGAGTGACAGAAACCTGAACCCCAGTTCGCAAGCTAGTGCACTAGGGATTGTAGGATCTCGAAGTTTAAGGCTCTGTTTAGGTTGTTATCTTAATTACTTTCTTGTAGTTGCGGATGCTTGCAAGAAGTTTAATCACAAGTATGCATTTGTCCAAGTAAGGGCGGTGCATTAGCATAGGTTCACCCACATAACACTTATCAAAACATTGAAGATTAATCAACGGCATGCAATAAAAATAGCTTGGCAGAAATTCCCATGTCCTCAGGAACGTTTTAATCATCATAAGTGACACCACCGGCTTATCCTTTGCATTAAAAAGGATTGGGCCACTTGCTGCAACAATAGTTGCGATCTTTTATTTACTTGTTCTTTATTTGTTCGTTACAACAAAAACCCATACATATTTTTCTTTTAGTGCTTGCAGTGAAACCTTGCTGAAATCTAATTGTCAACACCTTCTGCTCCTCATTGGGTTTGACACTCTTACTTATCGAAAGGACTACGATAGATCCCCTACACTTGTGGGTCATCAGTGACAAAGAGTTGTGCGGTTGTGTGTTAGCATTGCCTACTTGTTTTTATTTATATTTTTGGTGTTTCGTGAGGGGGGGGGGGGGGAGTGAATGAATAGAGTTCTGTTAGGTTGTTACCCCAGGTCTAATAAGGGTAGTTTGATTTTTATCACAAGACTTGAACTACATTTTCTTTTGTTGGCTTGTCTAGTATCCGTTATTTTATGGTGGACAAGTACCTTATGTTATTTGTGTGCGGTGGACAAGTACCTTATGTTTGCATGTCTTTGTTGTCGTATTTGCTTATCTTGTCCATGCCTTGACATTATTTGAAAATATTGCATCTATACATTGTTNAAGGTTGTCGAACCCACGAGGAGCTGAAAGTATTGGTTAGAAAGAATGATAAATAAAGCAATAAAAGATGCAAATGTTTTTGGGATTTTCAGTTGTATGATTGCAAAGATAATAAAATGTCGAAAGTAAATAGTAACAGTTGAAATCCCAATTCTCTATGTGGCAAGAGGACAAGCTCAAGTGGTGTTTAACTTATATGTAGAAAACGTTCCCGAGAGCGGCATGGATATCACTAGGCATAGAGATTTATTAAACAACACGTTGCATATCTTGTCAAGTTTTAATCTTCTTGGGGCGGAGCCATAACTAGGCATAGCTAAATAATTAAACTACAACCCCTTATGATGGATTCTGTGGCCAATTTAATGACTGCACAAGAATTATTAAGACATAATGTCCCACCATAGCATTACACTCTAAGGTCCCCGACACTACTACCCACATAATATAACTACATGACTCCGTCTTAGGCTTAGTTGTCCTCCCAAGTATTCCTCAATTCATTACACCACGTTGTTCTCCTATGAGCCCTTAAAGGTGAAGTGTTATGCAGTCGACGTTTGCACAACACCATCATAGAATCACATAGAAGATAAACTCTTGACAAAATACCAACACATGTTATATATAAATCATTGCCAATTCATCCTATGCCCTCAGGAACATATGGGAACTACTCACAATGTGCAAACATGGTCATAATCAGTGGCATAAAGGGTATAACACAATCTGAAATAAATACTTCACCACCAAATAATGACAAGTACCCAATCACAAACATGAATAGGAGCACAAGACAATGATCTAGGGTATAGCAACTCTCAAACTATGAGGGGAACAGAGTGGATCACGGAGATGATGATGGAGGTGGTGATGGTCTTGGTGATGGTGTTGATGTAGAGGCCTCCTCCCACGCCAAGGAGGAGAGGTGATGACGATGGCGATGATTTCATCCCTCTCCGGAGCTCTGGAGCAGCAGGATCAGGAGCTCCGCCGCCGCCATGGCCTCAGATAATTCGGGGAAATTAGGGCGTCCCTTTTCGGGGAGACGAAGGCGTACGTAAAAAGCCCCGACGAGGAAGTGCCCGAGGCACCTTTTGATGTGTCCCACGCGGCCAGGTACATGGGCCGCGTGGGCCCACCTAACTTGGGACTCGTGGCCCTCCTGTCTTCGGTCTTCTTCCCACTGCCCTTCTCCTGATGAAAAACTATCGTGGTATTTTTTCTTTAATTATTTGGGTTCGCGAAACTCCTGAAACAATAAAGACAAGAAAAGGGGGGGGGGGGGGGTATTCTGCCTCCCAGATATTAAATACAAAAAATTGGGACTTTGTATGAAAGTCCCATAAATCATCTAAAACATGCAAAACATCGATATAACAGTACATATAACATTCCCATATGATAAAATGAGGTATAGGAATGATGAAATAAAATGCACGTATCAACTCCCCAAGATTAAACCCTTACTCGTCCTCGAGTAAGTAAGGACATAGATCATTACATGCATCGATGGACTTATGGTTGATAAATAAATACGGGTATTGTATCATCATCATATTCAATTGCAATGTAAGATTAATGAACTAAAACTCATACACATGAGGGCAACATAAGTAGAAGCTCTAGCAATCACCCCTTACTTTTGAAAGCAATAACCATTGTATGTTGGACAACTGAATCATACTCCTTTCCCATGCTTTTGCTCTTTATGGCAAGCATTTGAATGATTAAAGTTAAATGTGAAAGCAAATATGAGTAGTGGCCTTGATAAAGTAAAGGTTAGATGTCTCATGCCCCTTGAATACAAGTACCTACACCATGATTACTCACCTTGGGAAACAAAGTAAGTTAAGTTATCTATCATTGTAAGTAATAATGGTATTATCAAGAGCCTCAACTGGGGTACCACTTGTCCCATGATATGGATCAAGCCCACATCAAAACAACAAGACAAACAAACATAATGAACAACCTCAACACCCTTTTTATTTACCACTTGATATAGCTTTTTATTGTAGGGTGTATCACAGAAAGTTCAAAATAGCATGTAAGTAAATTTCCACCATGAATGACGCATGGCTTAGATTAGCGGCCCAGGTTTCTCTCTAACCATTTATACAAACTCATTTAAACTTACTCTATTTCCACATTATTTCACCACGATAGGCATCCATAAACAAAAGTGCATGATATCAACTAAATAAATGTTGGAACATGTTGAAAGCTTTGCATGTGACAGCACATATGGGCTAACTCCCAACCTTAACATTTATCAAGCCACTATCATCATAATATTAATCACAATGGTTCATGTTTATTATTTGATATTTTGATGATATAATTCTACAGTTGTCCAACATACTCAAGTTAATTAAGTCCAAGGCAAGATGTGACTGAAACTTCTAAATATATCACGCTCATTTGCATAAGTGTTACCCATAAATCTCCAAAACAAGAGACCCATGGATGACACCATACTTTAATATTCATTAATAAACCACAAGATAGGGATACATGATAATGCTCTATGAGCTCACACAAGCCTAAACGAAATTGATAACTAAACGATACAAGCAAAACACACCTTGACTAGATAGATAAAAGAGACTGATAAAGAGAGAGACTAGATGGAACTCCCCCAAGCTTGATGTCTTGCAAGACCCTCCTTTGCTGCAGCTTCCTCCTTCTCGTATTCTTCCTCCCACTCGGCCATCTTCCATGGAAAGGGTCTTCCATCACGGAAAGATGTAGGTGGATCATTATACTTGAGGGTGGCAGTTGCTGCAATCTTCTTGAAGCGTTCTTCATACTCGCAGTTCTAGTTTTCTACATCCCACATGAAGCACTGGATCTTCTCTAACTTGTCGATGACGTACTTGTACCTCTCTTCTAGATCTTCAAGTCTCTTCTTGTACTCTTCAACCTTCTTCTCCAACTCCAGGTTCATGAAGTGATGGGCATCAAGGCTGCAGTAAACCACAGTCCCATGCCTGAAAGTCTTGTCTTCCAGATCGTCCAGTCTTTCCTCCACGGTGCCGGTGGTCTTGGGAGCCTTCACCTCCTCCACGAGCATCACCCCTTCCTTGACGCACACGATCTTCTGAGGCGCCATCACGGAGTTGAGGTAGTGGTTCACAACACCCTCCTTGGGAGAGCTCTCCCCCTCTAGATTGGATTCGGAGCAAGACATGGCTAAAACCTGGAAAACAGAGACAACAAGAAACAAAGATCGCTCGAGAACGCTCGGTGCGAGATTAGATCGTTGGAGAGGGGTATATATTGAGGGTTTTTAGGTCAAGACGGAGCATCGGGATCGAAAACGAGGCGAAAATGGTCTCCGTTTCGTCAAGTTTTCTTCCCCACACGTTAATTTCCATAAAAAATGACTTCCGTAAATTCTTACTCAATTCCAAGAAACTTACCGATACAAAAGTTACCTTTTATTGATTTGGGGTTGCTGAAACTGCTCGACCCCCTTTTATTATTTCTTCCGGTGTTTGTAAATTCAATGTTTCCAACGTTCCAATGAAGCTTTTTCCTGCAATATAATGTTTAAGACGTTGTCCATTGACCACATGAGGTTTACCTCTCATATCACCGTAAAGACGGATAGCTCTTGAACGATACACTTCCTGTATGACTAATGGTCCCTGCCATTTTGAAGCTAGCTTCTCTGCAGAAAACTTGAAACGAGAGTTGTATAATAAAACTTGATCTCCTACTTTGAATTATTTTCTCTTAATCTTCTTGTCATGCCAAATCTTAACTTTTCTTTAAACATTTTAGCATTTTCATAGGCTTCAATCCTCCATTCATCAAGCAGGTTTAAATTAAGGATTCTTTTCTCTCCTGCAGTCTTAAAGTCAAAGTTTAATTGTTTAATAGCCCTTCTAGCTTTATGTTCTAATTCAACAGGTAAATGACAAGCTTTTCCATAGACCATTTTATAAGGGGACATTCCCATAGGATTTTTAAATGCAGTTCTATAAGCCCATAATGCGTCATTAATTTTAAGTGGCCAATCAGACCTAGACTTATTTACTGTCTTTTCCAAAATGAGTTTAATTTCCCTATTACTTAATTCAACCTATCCACTTCTTTGAGGGTGATAAGGAGACGCAATTCTATGGTTAACATCATATTTTGCCAAAGCTTTCCTAAAAACACCATGTATGAAATGAGAGCCACCATTTGTAATTAAAAACCTAGGAACACCAAACCTTGGGAAAATGATGTCCTTAAGCATTTTCATTGCTGTGGCATGATCTGCACTTTTGGTTGGAATTGCCTCCACCCACTTTGTAACATAATCCACTGCAACCAAAATATGAGTATGCTTTGTCTTTGAAGCTGGGAAAGGTCCCATAAAGTCAAAACCCCACACATCAAATGGTTCAAGTGGTAGAGAATAATTCATAGGCATTTCATTTCTCCTACCAATATTTCCTACTATTTGATATTTATCACAAGATTTAACATATTCATGGCAATCTTTAAATAAAGTAGGCCAGTAGAAACCAGATTGTAATACCTTTGCTGCTGTGCGATCTCCTGCATGATGCCCTCCATAGGGACTATCATGAGAATCTCTTATTATAGCCTGTTGTTCATGCTCAGGTATATGATAGCGTGAGAGGTGTTAATCAATCACGCTTCGTTGGGCACCCCAAGAGGAAGGTTTGAGGAGCACAGCAGCAAGTTTTCACTCAGTTAGAAACCAAGGTTATCGAACCAGTAGGAGTGAGGAATGCTTCAGAAGGTTGTCCACAACTGCAACGGCGCCAGAAAAGGAGCTTGGCGTGTTGACAGCAACGGTGCCAGAAAAAGACGATTGCAGGAGAGACAGTGGAACCTGCAGAACACAATCAAACTACTTTGCCCCAACGAAGCAGTGAGGTTGTCAATCTCACCGGCCTTGCTGAATACAAAGGATTAAATGTATGTGTGGAAGGAAGCTTGTTTGCAGTAAATGAAAGCAGTAGAGCAGTTGATTTAATTGCAGATGTAAAAGAATGGACCGGGGTCCACAGTTCACTAGTGGTGTCTTCTCCATAAATAAAATACTACACATGCTGGGTAACAAATTACAGCTGGGCAATTGACAGGATAGAGAATGCATGACAATGCATAAACATTGCATAATACAGAGGATGATGATGTCTATATGAGATGCTTTGGGCATTACGACAAAATACATAGATAGCTGTTCCAAGCATACACCTATGCCTAAATAGTCCACCTTTGAGATAACATACCGTAAAATCTCTCCGGTATTAAGTTGCAAGCAACAGACAATTGCATGAAGAACTGTGCATAAAGTTTACTCCCTAGTAGCAACGGCACTCCCCCGTCCTTATATGTTTCTGTCACTCAAGCCAAGGCACACAGGGACCGAACCCACTATCTAGCATAAATACTCCCTCTTGGAGATACAAGCAACTACTTGATCAAGGCAATTACAAGTACCGGAAAGCATGCAAGATCACAAATAACATAGACATGATAATATCAATAATCAACATCACAAGGTACTTCTCTATTCATCGGATCCCAGCAAACACAACATGTAGCATTACAATAAGATGATCTTGATCATGATAGGCAGCTCACAAGATCTAAACATGATAGCACAATTGGAGAAGACTACCATCTAGCTACTGCATGGACCCGTAGTCCAAGGATGAACTACTCACTCATCTGTCCGGAGGCGGGCATGGTGGTGTAGAGCCCTCCGGCGATGATTCCCCTCTCCGGCAGGGTGCCGGGAAGAGCTTCAGAACCCTCCCGAACTAGGGTTGACGACGGCGGCGGCGACGGATGTTTTTCTGGAGATGTGATCGGGTACTTAGGGTATTCTCGTCGGGAGGAATAAATAGGCGAAAGGGCGGCGTCGGTGGAGGCCCGAGGGGGCCACACCACCTGGTGGCGCGGCAGACAGGTGGGCCGCGCCACCCTAGGGTGTGGTCGCCCTCTGGTGCGTCTTCGGCTCCCCTTTGGACTCCGTGTGCGTGACGAAATTATAAGATCCTGGGTTTTTGTCCCGTCCAATTCCGAGAATATTTCCTTAAGTACTTTTCTGAAACGGAAAAACAGCAGAAAACAGGAACTGGCACTGGGGCATCTTGTTAATATGTTAGTTCCAAAAATGCATAAAAATGCTATAAGATGTAAACAAAACATGTAGCAAATGGTATGAAAACAAGCATGGATCATAAGAAATTATAGATACGTCGGAGACGTATCAGCATCCCCAAGCTTAGTTCTACTCGTCCTCGAGTAGGTAGAACGATAACAAATAATTTCTTAGGAGACATGCAAACTCACAATCTAGATCAACATAGTAATGCAAAACACATGATGTGAATAAGGTGATCCAAAACAATTGTCTATAGTTGACATTAAGCAAACAATGATTAACAAATGCTAGCTAAAAGAAGCTAGAACTTTTCATGAATCAGCGTGTTGGAGACAAGGAACCATACATAAGGTTTAGAAAGAAGAATAGTAAATTGTGTCTCCAATGTAAAATGTCAATCAATCTTCAAAGCATCAAATTCAGTCAATAATAGAAATAGCCAAGCTCAAGTCAAGTGTCCTTAATCCATCCACTTAACTTATCAACTGTTATGTAGTCCACTCAACTAATACAAGCAAGAAGAAGGCTTGGCACCATGAGGTTATGGCAAAGAGAATAATAATGGGGGTTTGGAAGGCCAAAAAGAAAGGCTCAAACAGTGGAAGAGGTAACCACAAGACAAGAGGAAGTCCCGTAGTAGACACTGAATGAGGAGTAGTGATTGCCATGCAACGGATGCACATAGAGCTATATGAATGGAAGCTCTCCAATGGAACTAGTGGGGGTGCATCCAACTTGCTTGCTCATGAAGACCTAGAGCTCACTTGAGGAGGCTCATCATTGGAATATACAAGCCAAGTTCTATAACGTTTGGTCCCCACATAGTTATACTAATGAAGCATGAAAACTCACTATAATGATGTAGGTGCTACTAGCACAAGTGTGGAATAAAAGGATAGTAGTGTTGCCCCCTCTCTCATTTTATATTCTTTTTTTTCTTTTTCTCTTTTTTGCTTTTTGCTTTTTGAGGCCTTTGTGGCTCTTTTATATTTTCTCTCATTGGTCTCTTTTGGACTCTTTTAATTGGCCACTTTGGACTCTTTTCAATATGCTCACAGGTAGAGGCAACACTCTATTTTACAAGATGATCATCACACTTTTTTGGTGTACTCAAAACTCAAAGACTAATACATGGTGTATGGTGGATATGCAAGACCGAGCGTAGTGTGGAAAAGATGTAACACATGTGGAAAACCACGCATCACACTAACTCAAATGGTCAAGCAATACTATATGGTAATGAAGTAAAAATGACATAAAGTCATGTAATGTAAATGATGGATGTTGCATGGCAATGTATCTCGGAACAGCTATGGAAATGCTGCGATAGGTAGATATGGTGGCTGTTTTGAGGAAGATAGTTGGCTTATGTGTAGGAGAACAAGATGAAGATCTCCCACGGGGTTGGATGTACTTGCGAAGTATGCACCAATCTCAATGTGAAAAAGGGCAATGCAAAGCACCGAAGAGGCTAGCAAAATATGGAGGTGGAAGTGCCAAAAACCAAAAACTCACATAGCATGTCGTATATTGCAAACAACTAACAGTATCAAAGTCTCACAAATGGTTAGGGACACCCCGAGAGGGATCGTGACGGCGACACAAGTGCCCCGTTGGCTTCCCCGACCGTTGCAGTAACTATACCATTAGAAACTTCTTTTCAACTAAGAGGAAATCACGACACTAAAGCACTATTGACTTAAGTTGTTTTTAGTTCAGAAAAGTACGGCTCCACGCTCTACTAACACATCTTCACTAATCAGCTCTTAACAACATTAGCCAACAAATTTTAACCATTAGTTATTTTAATACCTCAAAACAATTGAAGAGGAGCAAGTTATCTACACAGTGGTCTACAAGACTATGCAGCTTTTCTCTATTTCATACCACTATCACAAGCATAGCATTTTCCAATCTAACACATCAACCAAGCAACTAAAACAACTCTCTAACAAATAAGAGTGAAACACAAGAGAGCTTAACACAAAGAACTAGCTGCTCTAAACAAGATAACATGCTGAAAGCGAGAGCTTACTAGAAAACAGACAGTAGCTAAGAATACTCAACAAATATAAGCGAAGCACAAGAGTATTCATATGAAAAAGCGGAGCGTGTCTCTCTCCCACACAAGAATGCTAGGATCCAACTTATTAAGCAAACTAAAACACACACTCAAAATAAAAACAGACGCTCCAAGCAAAATACATAAGATGTAGTGGAATAAAAATATAGTATCACTAGAGATGACCTGATAGTTTTGTCGATGAAGAAGGGGATGCCTTGGGCATCCCCAAGCTTAGATGCTTGAGTCTTCTTGAATTTGCCGGGGATGACCCACCGGGGCATCCCCAAGCTTAGGCTTTTCACTCTTCTTGATCTCATCATATCGTCCCTTTTGCTTACTTGAAAACTTCCACCACATCAAACTCAAAGTAATTCTCATTAGAGGGTTAGTGCACAAACCAAAAATTCACAAGTTCTACTGTGACACAAACACACCTTAATGCATTATAACATTAGCTACAGCCACTGATGCTCAAAGAATCAAAAAGATCCAAATAAACATCGCAAAAGAAGCAATGCACAATAAAAGGCAGAATCTGTCAAAATCTGAACAGTCTGTAAAGACGAATTTTTCGAGGCACTATAGTTGCTCAAATCGAAAATCACTGAACTAGAAAAAGTTTCATACATATATGAAGATTCAGCACGCAAAATCTCAAAGCATTTCGTCGCTTCTGGAATAAATGATGAATTTAACGGTGACAGACAGAAATCTGTTTCCTGTGCAGAAATTCAAATATAGCAAAAACTTTCTACTAGAGACCTTACTTGGCACAACATTGCAAGAAAATAAAGATACAAAGAAGTTGCTACAGAAGTAAACAAACTTCTTGACTCAAATAAAAGAAAAGATACTGAAAATAAAATGATGGGTTGTCTCACATAAGCGCTTTTCTTTAACGCCTTTCAGCTAGGCGCAGAAAGGGAACATCAAGTATTTCCAAGAGAAGAAGCATCAAACTCATCAAAAGTATTCCCCAAAACAGAATTTTTCATAATTGGTACCTTGAGTATTTCTAAAGTTGCCTCATTTGCATCACCTTTGGTTGCATCATTTGTTCTTGGCTTGGGTGCCTTAGGAACATATATAAATCTTTGCTCTTTTCCAGAGGGGACTTTCTTGCTTTTAAACTTAAGAGAAGAAAAGGTTGAACTTATGGTTTCCATTGCCTCTTCTAAATCACCAATCCTAAGGTTTTGATTATCTTTAGTGTTGTTGGCTTCTAGGATAGTGACTCTCTTATCAATTTTTACTATAGATTCATCCATTTCACTAATATCAAGAGGTGTTGGCAAATTCTTTTCCATAGCATTCAACCTATTCATAATATCTTCTAAAGTGACCTCAGTTTCAAGAGTTTTAATAGGTGGTACTCCAACTAAACTTTCAATTATATTTCTAGCTTCCAAAGCAGGAGTACCAAGAAAATTACCACCTGTGAGAGTATCAAGAACATACCTATACCAACTAGTGATACCAACATAAAAGTTCCTAAGAAGGATCATTGTGGAATATTTTTTAGTACATCTATGATGAGCATCACTAATCCTATACCACGCATCTTTCAGACTTTCTCCCCCTTGTTGTTTAAAAGAACGAACTTCAACTTCAAGAGCATTCATTTTTAAGAAAAGCAAGGTAAACCGAATTACACAAAAATAAACGAGTAACTAATTTTTTTGGGTTTTTGATATAGGAAAGCAACAAGATAAATTCTACACTAATTTTTTTGTGTTTTTGATATAAGAGAGCAAAACAAGACAAAGCAATAATAATAAGCAAGACTAAAACAAAGTAAAGAGATTGGAACTGAGAGACTCCCCTTGCAGAAGCTTCTGTACTCCCCGGCAACGGCGCCAGAAAAAGAGCTTGATAACGCGAGAGGTGTTAATCAATCACGCTTCGTTGGGCACCCCAAGAGGAAGGTTTGAGGAGCACAGCAGCAAGTTTTCCCTCAGTTAGAAACCAAGGTTATCGAACCAGTAGGAGTGAGGAATGCTTCAGAAGGTTGCCCACAACTGCAACGGCGCCAGAAAAGGAGCTTGGCGTTTTGACAGCAACGGTGCCAGAAAAAGACGATTGCAGGAGAGACAGTGGAACCTGCAGAACACAATCAAACTACTTTGCCCCAACGAAGCAGTGAGGTTGTCAATCTCACCGGCCTTGCTGAATACAAAGGATTAAATGTATGTGTGGTAGGAAGCTTGTTTGCAGTAAATGAAAGCAGTAGAGCAGTTGATTTAATTGCAGATGTAAAAGAATGGACCGGGGTCCATAGTTCACTAGTGGTGTCTTCTCCATAAATAAAATACTACACATGCTGGGTAACAAATTACAGCTGGGCAATTGACAGGATAGAGAATGCATGACAATGCTTAAACATTGCATAATACAGAGGATGATGATGTCTATATGAGATACCTTGGGCATTACGACAAAATACATAGATAGCTGTTCCAAGCATACACCTATGCCTAAATAGTCCACCTTTGAGATAACATACCGTAAAATCTCTCCGGTATTAAGTTGCAAGCAACAGACAATTGCATGAAGAACTGTGCATAAAGTTTACTCCCTAGTAGCAACGGCACTCCCCCGTCCTTATATGTTTCTGTCACTCAAGCCAAGGCACACAGGGACCGAACCCACTATCTAGCATAAATACTCCCTCTTGGAGATACAAGCAACTACTTGATCAAGGCAATTACAAGTACCGGAAAACATGCAAGATCACAAATAACATAGACATGATAATATCAATAATCAACATCACAAGGTACTTCTCTATTCATCGGATCCCAGCAAACACAACATGTAGCATTACAATAAGATGATCTTGATCATGATAGGCAGCTCACAAGATCTAAACATGATAGCACAATTGGAGAAGACTACCATCTAGCTACTGCATGGACCCGTAGTCCAAGGATGAACTACTCACTCATCTGTCCGGAGGCGGGCATGGTGGTGTAGAGCCCTCCGGCGATGATTCCCCTCTCCGGCAGGGTGCCGGGAAGAGCTTCAGAACCCTCCCGAACTAGGGTTGACGATGGCGGCGGCGGCGGATGTTTTTCTAGAGATGTGATCGGGTACTTAGGGTATTCTCGTCGGGAGGAATAAATAGGTGAAAGGGCGGCGTCAGTGGAGGCCCGAGGGGGCCACACCACCTGGTGGCGCAGCAGACAGGTGGGCCGCGCCACCCTAGGGTGTGGTCACTCTCTGGTGCGTCTTCGGCTTCCCTTTGGACTCCGTGTGCGTGACGAAATTATAAGATCCTGGGTTTTTGTCCCGTCCAATTCCGAGAATATTTCCGTAAGTACTTTTCTGAAACGGAAAAACAGCAGAAAACAGGAACTGGCACTGGGGCATCTTGTTAATATGTTAGTTCCAAAAATGCATAAAAATGCTATAAGATGTAAACAAAACATGTAGCAAATGGTATGAAAACAAGCATGGATCATAAGAAATTATAGATACGTCGGAGACGTATCAGTATACAACGTCTAATAATATCATCTACACTTTTCTTATAAAGGAAAGGATCATCCCAAAAATAATGTCTAAGGTCATAAAAGAATCTCTTTCTTTGTTGATAAGTAAAGTGTGGAGGTAATACTTTTCCAACAATAAAATTTGCATAATTAGCGAACCAAGGAGATGCAGCCTTAACACTGGATACATTAACAATTGCAAGTTGTTCATTAACAAAGTTATCATTAGTAGGAATAGGATCATCAGGTATATTTTCCATTCTAGAGAGATGATCAACTACTTGGTTATCTTCTCCTTTCCTATATACAATGTGTAAATCAAATTCTTGCAATAAAAGTACCCATCTTATCAATCTAGGCTTAGCATCTTTCTTGTTCATCAAGTATTTAATAGCAGAATGACCATTATGTATTGTGACTTTGGAATCAGTGATATAAGGTCTAAACTTGTCACAAGCAAATAGTACTGCTAAAAATTCTTTTTCGGTTGTAGCATAATTTCTTTGGGCAGCATCAAGCGTTCTACTAGCATAATAAATAACATTCAGTTTCTTATCAACCCTTTGACCCAAAACAGCCCCAACTGCGTAATCACTAGCATCACACATAATTTCAAAGGGCAATTTCCAATCAGGAGGTTGAATAATAGGAGCAGTTATTAAAGCATTCTTCAAAATATTAAAAGATTCAATGCAATCATCATTAAAAGAGAAAGAAACGTCCTTTTGCAGAAGATTGGTTAGAGGTTTTGATATTTTGGAGAAATCCTTAATGAACCTACGGTAAAAACCTGCATGCCTAAGAAAACTTCTTATACCTTTTATATCCTTTGGGTATGGTAACTTCTCAATAGCTTCTATCTTGGCTGGATCAACTTCTATTCCATCTCCAGAAATCTTATGTCCTAGAACAATTCCTTTGGTAACCATGAAGTGACACTTCTCCCAATTGAGAACTAGATATTGATCTTCACAACGCTGCAAAACTTTGTTAAGATTGAACAAGCAATTATCAAAAGAAGTACCATACACAGAAAAATCATCCATAAAGACTTCCATTATCTTTTCAATATAATCAGCAAATATAGCATTCATGCATCTTTGAAAAGTCACAGGAGCATTACATAAACCGAATGGCATTCTTCTATAAGAAAACGTACCAAATGGGCAAGTAAAAGTGCTCTTTTCTTGATCGTCCTTATGGACAGGAATTTGTGAGAAACCTGAATAACCATCTAGATAACAAAAGTGAGAGTGTTTAGATAACCTTTCTAACATTTGATCAATAAATGGCAATGGGTAATGATCTTTTCTAGTTGCTTTGCTTAATTTCCTGTAATCAATGCACATCCTATAACCAACAACAGTACGTTGAGCCACAAGTTCATTCTCATCAGTTGGAACAACAGTCATTCCACCCTTTTTGGGAACACAATGGACAGGACTAACCTACTTACTATCAGCTATAGGATAAATGATACCAGCTTCCATGAGTCTTATTACCTCTTTTCTTACCACTTCTTTCATTTTTGGATGGAGACGACGTTGATAATCAAAAACAGGTTTTGCATCTTCTTTCAAATTAATTTTATGCATACATAGAGCTGGGCTTATACTTTTAAGATCATCAAGAGAGTATCCAATAGCTCGTCGATGAGCTTTTAGCACATCAAGTAGTTTCTCTTCTTCTTCAGCTGAAAGGTTAGCACTAATAATGACAGGATATATGTTCTTATCATCTAAATATGCATATTTCAGGTTGTCAGGCAAAGGTTTCAATTCAAAACTAGGATCCCCTTTAGGTGGTGGTAACACTCCTAAATTATCATGTGGGATATACAGCTGTAACTGTGGTGGTTGTTGCCATAATATTTGTTCCAGAGACTCTTTTTCCTCATCATTAAATGGTTCATCTTGATTAAGCATATAACGTTCTACCACATCTGTTGAAGCTACAGCTATATGAGCAAGAGTTTCAATTATATCTTCAGAAATTGGCTCTTTCACAACATGTTTATCAGCAAATTTGGAAAAGTTGAAATCAAGTCTCTCATTATCACATTTAATAAAAACTTTCTCTTTAAGCAAATTAATTTCAGCTCCAACAGTACGCAAGAAAGGTCTACCAAAAATGATAGGGCAAAATGAATCTTGAGGGCAACCAAGCACAATAAAATCAGCAAGATATTTTATTTTACCAACTAGAACTTCAACATCTCTAACAATTCCAAAAGGACTAATATATTCTTTATTAGCAAGTTGAATTGTCATACCTGTCTCTTCCATAACAATAGGATCAATATCAGGCTTGATTTCAAGATAGAGAGAATATGGAATGACACTAATGCTTGAACCAATATCACATAAGCCATGATAACTTGAAGTCCCAATAGAGCATGTTATTATTGGTTTCCCCACCTTGGCCGAATTACCTCTGATAATTTTAGTAGCATCTTCACATAGATAGACATCAACAGGATCTTCTTCATTTAATTGTTTGATAACAGAAATTTGAGTATTGACTTCCACCTGTTCATGTGGCTTAGGACATCTTCTTTTACTCTTGTTAGTAACAGCAATAAACAAATTTTTCTTAACTTGTTTTGGATATGGGGGTGGCTCAACATACTCCTCAATTCTCACAGATGACACTGGCTCTATCTGTTTAATAACTTTAGGAATAACAAGAGATTGTTTAACAGGTTCAACATAAGTTTCAAGCCCACTTTTAGGAATACAGATATGCTCAGCAAAAGATTTAGCTATTTCAAGTATAACATAAGGATCAAGATTAAATGTATCACTCATATTTTTAAACAAGATATAAGTAGAGAAGCTCTCCACACATGAATATCCATAATCAAAATAAGGTTCATTACCTTTATCAAGTTCCCAGTGTACAGTATTTTCAGAAATAGTTTCCAATAGGTTCCATGCTTCTTCTTCAGTATTATTTGTAAAACTCCCACCAGAAGAATTGTCCAGAATTTCCTTATGCCTCATAGGTAGCCTCACATAAAAATTTATCAATATAAGTTTCTTTGTAAGATGACAAGGATTCTCACGAAGGAGTGCCTTCAGTCTCCCCCAAGCTTGAGTAATACTCTCTCCCAGATGTGGCCAGAAATTAAATATATAGCAGCGGTTCTCATAAGCTTCTCTAGGAGTAAAATATTTAAGAAAGAAAATCTTCCTCAATACACTCCATTCAGTAGTGGCTCCTTCATCCAAAGACCTGAACCAAATACGATCATTACCATATAAAGACATAAATAATAGCTTCCTTTTCACATAGTACTCAGAAATACCAGGAATCCTAAATAAGCCACATATTTCTTCAATCATTTCAATGTGTTCACGTGCAGACTTAGTTCCATCCCCTGAAAATATATTCTTCGTAAATCTTTCAACATGGCCAGTGGGAATTTTAAATCCCACATTAGGTATCTTAGACACAGCAGTTTCAACCACTTTAGCTGTAGTGGCATAAGCACTTTCATATAGAGCAAGGTGCAGTGAGGGACGATTCTTACATGCCATAGTATCAATGAGATAAAATAGCAAATATAATTCAGCTTTCAAGTTTCCTTACCAAACTTCTTACCAATAGCGCTACGCTCCCCGGCAATGGCGCCAGAAAAGTATCTTGATGACTCCCAAGTGCAGGAGATCAATTGTAGTACCTTTCAATTAGAAAAGATTGTCGAACCCACGAGGAGCTGAAGGTATTGGTTAGAAAGAATGATAAATAAAGCAATGAAAGATGCAAATGTTTTTGGGATTTTCAGTTGTGTGATTGCAAAGATAATAAAAATGTCGAAAGTAAATAGTAACAGTTGAAAGCCCAATCCTTTATGTGGCAAGAGGACAAGCTCAAGTGGTGTGTAACTTATATGTGGAAAATGTTCCCGAGGGCGGCATGGATATCACTAGGCATAGAGATTTATTGAACAACACGTTGCATATCTTGTAAAGTTTTAATCTTCTTGGGGCGAAGCCATAACTAGGCATAGCTAAATAATTAAACTACAACCCCTTATGATGGATCATGTGGCCAATTTAATGACTGCACAAGAATTATTAAGACATAAAGTCCCACCATAGCATTACACTCTAAGGTCCCCGACACTACTACCCACATAATATAACTGCATGACTCCGTCTTAGGCTTAGTTGTCCTCCCAAGTCTTTCTCAATTCATTACACTACGTTGTTCTCCTATGAGCCCTTAAAGGTGAAGTGTTATGCAGTCGACGTTCGCACAACACCATCATAGAATCACATAGAAGATAAACTCTTGACAAAATACCAACATATGTTATATGTAAATCATTGCCAATTCATCCTATGCCCTCGGGAACATATGGGAACTACTCACAACGTGCAAACATGGTCATAATCAGTGGCATAAAGGGTACACCACAATCTGAAATAAATACTTCACCACCAAATAATGACAAGTACCCAATCACAAACATGAATAGGAGCACAAGACAATGATCTAGGGTATAGCAACTCTCAAACTATGAGGGGGACGGAGTGGATCACCGAGATGATGATGGAGGTGGTGATGTTCTTGGTGATGGTGTTGATGTAGAGGCCTCCTCCCACGCCAAGGAGGAGAGGTGATGATGATGGCGATGATTTCCTCCCTCTCCAAAGCTCCGGAGCAGCAGGATCTGACCCCCTTCGGAGAGGATCAGGAACTCCGCTGCTGCCACGGCCTCAGATAATTCGGGGAAAAATTAGGGCATCCCTTTTCGGGGGAGACGAAGACGTATGTAAAAAGCCCCCGGTGAGGAAGTGCCCGAGGCACCTTTTGATGGGTCCCACACGGCTAGGTACATGGGCCGCATGGGCCTGATGCATCTAAAATACATACATGACTTTGCACTATAATAGTTATATTCCATTCATATTTGCATCATATAAGGGGTATATTACTGTTATTTAATGATTTTTGGTAATTAATAATGATTTCCCCTTTTTATGGAATTAATCCTGCGCAGGCAGAAAACCCCTATTTCTTTCTTTATTTGTTTCAGGACCTTAACGACGTCATAATGAGCTATAAATTTAGGGGGGTCATTATTTTGGAAGGAGAAGATTTAGGGGCGAAAGAAGTCAACGAACGGAGGCCGGAGGACCAAAAGAGGGGGTCCCACGCGGCTACAGTACCAGGCCGCGTGGACCCACTCAATTTGGCCCTCGTGGCCCCGTTTGCATCGATCCTTCACCCAGAAGCATCCTCGTGACCTAAAAATGCCTATATAAGAGGTCCCCTGACGTTTTCGAAGGGAGAGCCGCCACACGAGAGAAACCAGAAATAGAGACCAGGAGGCTGCAGATCGGAGGGGGGAAACTCTGGCGGAGCCCTGCCGGAGTGGTCTCCTTCTTCTCCATCGACATCTCCACCGTCTCCATGATGAAGAGGGAGTAGTTCACCTCTGGACTATGGGTTTGTGGCAGTAGCATATGTATCTCTCTCTCTTGAGCTTCATTAGTTAGCACCGTATGAGGTACTAAACATGATTACCGTTACCGTTGTATTACCATTGTGGTGGATCTTTCTATGAGTTAATTTATGTTGAGATTGCAATGTTTGTTTCAGTTATGAAAGTAGATGCATATTATGTACCCCGTTCTTATATCCTTGTTATGATCAAGCATGTTTATGAGAGCATGTGTGGGGGAACGTGTGCATTAGTTGGAGTAACGGGGGTGGTGAAGTGATAAGCTGACAACTTGAATATCATGATCCATTGGGTGTTTACCTTAGTTTGTTGCCTCACTAGGGATAAACCAAAATACCTTGATTCAAGGTTGGAGGAGTGACATGTCTCTACCTAAGACTAGATCCATCATGTGTATATTTTAACTTCATGTCATTAATCTTAAAGCTATACTCTGATGCCATCTTAATTACTAAGGTGCATGATTTAGTTCACATCTTGGTGGAGTATAAGTGAGACTAATAACCAAAAGGTCTCTATGTTAGGACGTGATGCCCATATATATAATTAGTAGCATGTCATTGAACTTGTTTGCAATCTCATATGTTAATCCTATGTCTACTTGTTTGCCACACTATATTAAAGAGAGAGTGCATGTGTGAAACCATGAACCCCGGTCCATTTTTAATCATAAGAAACACTTTTCCAACCACTTTCAAGCATCTTTTACATTCAGCCATTTTAAAATCAGAAAATACAAAAACACTTTTATTCATTGCATTCACATATAAAAACCCCAAAAATACTATCCATCATCATCACTACCATCCTTGCATATTTATTCACCATCATTGCATTTTTATTTGCTGTTTTGCATTCATTATTATCTTAATATCATTCTCACACCTTGTGCTTGACAACCACTTGGTGAGGTTGAGGGCACAAAGCAATCTATTTGTTTGCAGGAAATCTAGAGAAGGACAAGAAGATAAAACCCACACTACTGATTCCCCGAGAGTTCGATATTAAACCCTCGAGTCACCTTCTTGGGGAAAAACTTCCACTACTACATACTCTGCACTTGGAGGCTCAACCTATCCCTTATATTTATTGTTTTCCTTTCAGGGTATCAAGAGTGCTTGTTGGCGAAGCTGAGGGAGACTTCAACTACATGCCATCAAGAGGTTTTTCTGGCGCCGTTGCCGGGGAATCATAGCTGGAAGGGTTTGTCCAAGGATATCACAACAAAGTCAACTTCATCACCAACTTGTGCTAACACCTAAGCTTTGGGAGGTTGCACCTACATTAGCATCATCTTGTCCATCTTTACCTTCAAGCAAATTATTTTGTTTTGTTTTTGTCTTGCATAGCATTTTTAGATTTCGGTTTGCATATTTTATTTTCAGTTTTCATTTTGTTTTGCATTAGTTAATTCGGTTTGCATTGTTTTAGTGTCATTTTATTTTTAGTTTTGCATAAAAAATTAAAAAACACATAAAAACCCAAAAAAGAATGTGTGTTAAAATATGGAGAAACTTTCTGGAATCTCTATACCTAATGGTTATGTCAAAACTATGGGAGCTTACTATGAATATTGATCAACCAAAGAAGGAAATAGAATGCTTGAATTACTTGAACATCTCGATGATATGGCTATTGAGTTTTGTGAATTACATGATGTAACTTGCTGCTTTAGAAAAGACTATAAACACTCTCCCTATCAATGTAGGCACAACAGTGATCCTCTAATTGCTTGTTATCGTGAAAATAAATTTTCATGCCCTGATATAGAACAAGTTGAGAAGTATATTGCTTATGTTGCAGTCCATGAAATAGACTTTCTTATTGATAAATTTTTTGCAACTAGTCATGAAGCTCGTATAATGAAAGGACACAATTCTATTATTCTCCAACTTTGCAAAAAATAATTTAGTGACAATGTTTATGTTAAGGAAAGAATTCTTGCTTCCATGGAAAGTACAAATATTTTGCAGGAAGGGGATGATGAAAACATAAGCTTGGAAGAGGAAGAATGTGAAGAGGAGATTGAAATGGATATGTTCCAACCTAAGCTTGGGGAAGAGTTGGATCTCCCAACTTCACCATCAACATTTGATAGTAGCACTCAATCTCAAAAATCTTTTGTTATCTATGATAATCCTTTATTTGTTCCTACTACTGATATGCATGATAATGAGGAATGTTATTTAAATATGCTATATGATAATGCTTTAGATGATGGTCCTATGCTTATTGATAATCCTCAATGTTTGGAAGTTGTTACAAATTTATGTGAGGATTAAAATGATATACTTGCAGTTTGTGATGGTACTCTTACTCATGAGAGTCCTACTTTGTTCTTAAATTCTCCTAGTTACACCATGGAGGAGAAATTTTCTTATGTTGAGAAATACTTATGTGGTTTGCAATTATCTTTAGTTCCAAATATTTGTTGCAACCATGATATTCAACTTTATATTGATCTTAATAATTATTTTGAAAGAGGGAAGCATGCTAATGAATTCCAAAATAAATTTAATGATCCTCTTTATGTGCCTATATTATCTAAGTTGAATGATTCTTGTGATTCTATGGTTGAATTTATTTCTTCTACTTGCAACTATTATAAAAGATGAGGTAATAAGAACCCTCTTTATGCTACTAATAAATATATGTTGCAAGCAACTACTATTAATATGCATTGTGAAATTTCTATTTATTATGATTCATTCATATACAAAATTCCAATGCATAGAAAGAAAGTTAGACTTCGTTGTTATTACTTTTGTGTTTTGTTTTTCTCTTTACCAGGTTTCAACTTGACTATTATTTTGATTGGCTTGAGAGCACCATGGGATCCTGGTATTTGCATAAAAACACCTCCCAAGGAAGAAGGGCACAACTTTTAAGCTCCCTCCTGAGCTTCATTTTCGGTAAAACAACAAGTAAGAAAGCCTAGCTATATGGCTATAAAGAAAGCGCTTTACGGGAGGCAACCCGGTTGTTTTTTATTTGGATTTTCTCTGTGTCCTCTTGCTGTAACAAGAGATTGTTTTCTTAGTTTAGTTTCTGGAATTTTTAATAAAGTGCCAAGTTTTACACATTTTGGTTTGAAAAAGTTGCCATTTCTATTTGGAGATTTTATTCCTGCATGGAGTCTATGCACGGTTTGATTTTTCATTCTTATTCTTTAACTCCGAATGGGATGAGATTTTTTACTGTAGCTGCAACTTTTCATCCTCTGTATGCCTGAATGTTTTCAGATTTTTTCGACAAGTTTAATTAGGACAGAAAAATACGTTTTCTGCTGCTGTTTTTCTGGACAGAGTCTGTCCCATATTGTTTTATGCATAGTTTGAACTATTGAGTTGATCCAATTGAGTTTATGAGTAGGCATACAACATTATACATTCTCTGGTCATTCATATGAATTTTAGTCCATGGATTATATGCAGCAAGAAACTTGTTTATTTATCTCTACTAATATCACCCCACAGAAAAGAGATGGGAGAAATTGTGTTTTCAAGTTTTTTCACAGGGATTGGAGGAGATGCACCATGAGTTATCCAAAGATGGTGAAAACCATAAGCTTGGGGATGTGAACATCCCCACTGAACCAAAACACTCTCGGTTTGCACAGGTCTAACTTCTGTTTTTCTATCAATGCACTTTATCGCATAAACTTGGAGCGTCTTTTTGTTTGTTTTGCTTTAATTTTTATTTTGTGAGACCACCACACTATATTTTATATATGAGTATGCTACTTGAAATATGGGTTGAAATATATTGCATGCTTTTATTGTATTGGGAAAAGGGATGTCTAAGTTGATTTTTAATGACACATATAGTTGCATGATTCATGAGCTCCCTTATGAGTAATAATTTGCAAATGCTTATCATGAGCTATCTTTTATTCATGTTTTGATGCTGTATGTTATTTCACTTTGTTTGACATGAATTAGTTAGTTCTATGGACACTCATGCATGCATCTAGATGGGAAAATTTTGTTTTTGCCCATTTTGCTTTTGCCCCTCTAAATTTTGACATTTTGCTTTTGCCCTTTTAAGTGGCAAAACCAAAACCAAAACAACAAGAGTAGGGGCAAAAGCAAAACCAAATTTCGTAGTTTTCATTTTGGTTTTGCCACACATAGGGCAAAAATGATGCATTACCAAGAACTGGGAGGGTAAAAGCAAAATGTCAAAATTTAGAGTGGCAAAAGCAAAATGGGCAAAAACAAAAGTGGAAAAAACAAAATTTTCCCCATCTAGACGGTCATCTTTCTCCCTTTTTGTCGTGTCTTGGATCACGGACACCGGGAGTAAAGGATACCCCCTTTTTAGGTTCGGTATGGAGTAAAGCCTTCGTCTACGCTCGAGATCTACGTGCTAGCAAGCATCAAAGAGACACAAGGAGTTTACCCAGGTTCAGGCCGCCCGGAGGCTAACATCCCTACTCCTGCATGTCTGAATTGAGAGGTATATCATGGTGTAGCTTTACAATGGTGATCGCGGGTGGGAACCCAGGAGGTGTCGGCTAGAGGTTGAAGACGAGCAGATCCTGGCCGGGAGGAGATCACCTCTCGTCTAAGCTACTCTCGGACTTGTGCGCTACCTAGCCTAGCCTCCAACTTGCGTGTGTGTCCCCCCCTTCCCTTGGGTGCCTCGGCCCTCCTTTTATAGGCTAAGGGGATACCACAGGTGCACCCTTGGGGCCGGAGGGGGTTTGGCGGGAAAACCCCTCCGGGTTGTCCTTAGGAGGCGACGTGGCCTCCTCTCGTCCAAGTATTCTTCTCAGAGGGAGTAGGTGAGTCCTCCCACCTTTTCCAGGGAGGGCGGACAGAGGCTGACAGCTTTTCTGCCTCCGCCCCCCTTTGGCGCCTCCATCTTCTTGGCGCCCAAGTCTTCTAGGAGCTTCCAGCCGGAGCTGGCAAGCTTATCCTCATCACGCGCTGGAGGTTGGTTCCCGGGGATGAGCCTGGCCTCCTGCCGGGCGTCCGGGTCCCCGGGACCTCCAAGCCATCTTCCGGGTTGAGGGGGCCCCGGAGGGTCCCCGGATTCTTTGCCTTGTTTGTCGATGCCGCATGCGTCGGGACGTCGTGGGGCAGATGGGGGGCCCATCTGCCAGTCTTGTGCCTTGGCCTTGAGTGCCTTCTTGGTGGGCCCACGTGCGGTGGACCCACTTTGACGGCATCAGGAGAACCCCATGTTCCACTGTTGCAATAGTAGCCCCCGGGCATAGTCCCGGCGGCCATGCCCTTTTGCCGCCGGGGCTATGACCAAAAAAGAGTCAAAGTGGGTCCCCGGCATCAGGTCTTGAACATCTTGCTACACCCGCCAGGGCCGCGCGCCATGAAGGAGCGCGTCCCACGGGTCTTCTGAACATTGCGATCCGCGCGGATCGCCAACGCTCGCCTTGAATCCAACGGGAGGAGACGCTCGAACGAAATGCCTCCTCGGTCCCCGCGCCGGCGTGTGGAGAGCCTTATAAGCCACGTGTGGAGAGCCTTATAAGCCATGGTTCCAAGGAACTGTAGCCGTTGTTCCTTCCCAACACAGAGATCCCGAAGCGCCACCGGAGAGCACTTCGTCTTCATCCTTCCATCGCACACCGGAAACCAGCCTCCAACCCTCCCGTTCATGGCGCCCAATAGAGCGAAGCCAGCTGCGAAGAAGCGGACCAGTGGGAAGAATAGGGTGGCGACGGGCCCCGCCCGATTCAATCCTCCCCCACCAAGAGTGACCCAAGCTTTGTACGATCCGAGCGCGTTCGCCAGCGAGGAAAAGGTTGTCGCCATCCGCAAGATGCTAAGCAAAGAGTTCATCGGGGGCGACCAACTGGAGATCCGTCCGGGGACGAGTCCTCTGCGAGATGGCGAAGTGGTGACGTTCCATGATTTCTCGGTGACGGGGTTGATTCCCCCTTCTCTGACTTCTTCCTGGCAGTCCTGGAGGCGTTTGGACTGCATATGCTTCATCTGCACCCGAACGCGGTGCAGACCTTGGCGACATTCGCATACGCTTGCGAAGCATTCATCGGGGTAATGCCCTCCGTGGCATTGTTCCGACACTTCTTCATGCCCCGAAGGGGAAGATCAAGATGGATAGCAGGCGGGGTGTCCTTCTGCCTCAAGCAGGAGAACTCGAGCCAGTATCCGAGCGCCAAGATCCACCCCGATTGGGCAGACTGGAGGCGAAATTGGTACTTTGCACAAGCGGGCAGCGCCAGCCCTCATCTTCTGGTGCCAATTGCCCCAGCCGAGAGTTTGGCCAACTCAAGAGACCTCAGTGCCCAAGACGGGGCCATTCTGCCGATTGTCAAGAAGTTCGCGGAGCTTCGGGATAGTCAAGTAACAGGTGCCATGATTGCCGGAGACTTCGTGCGGAGGAGGATTGCCCCTCTGCAACACAGGCCCCGACCACTGTGGGAGACCCACCAGGAGATTGGGCCTCAAGCATCACCGGAGATGCTGAAGGGGAAGATGCACTTTCTACTGCCGGGGAGCGGTACGACCTTCCGGTGGGATATATCTCGTTGCTGGACCAAGTCGCGAGAGGAGACATAGTGCCTCTCATGCCGAGGTGCAACGCTTACGGACTTCAGGGTACCGAATTCTTGGACCCGCCCCCGGTACCTCGGGCGACAGTCCGCGGGAAGTCCTGGATGACAGCGGAGCCGTCATATGGAGATTTCTCGCCATGCGAACCCGGAGTCTTTGATGCCGAGGACGAGGAAGAGGAAAATCCAATGGAGCGGGGCCGCACCCCTCCATCCGCGTTCCCCTAAGGAAAAGGGAAGATGCCCGCGGGACAGGAGGACGCTGGGGTAGAGCCACCCCTCGGGCGGCCAGCTCCTCCGAGCCCGCTGACGGGGCAGAAATCAGGGGAGAAAGCGAAAACCTTCTGCCCCCGATGGCTGCCGAAGACGAAGCCGACAAGAGCGTGTCGATGTCGGACCCCTTCGAAGATCTCGTGGGGAAGCGGTGGGGCTTCTCCAGCACAAAGCGGGCCCGAAGGTAACTTCAGCGCCCACCCTGATCTTTCCTTGCTTGCCAGGAGCCTCGACGGTCCTGACCATCGCGGGTGTGCTGCAGGTCCTCCGGGTCCGAGAGTTCCCGGAAGCGCGTCCGCATCGAAGATGATGTCGAAGCAGGGGAAGCTGCAGAAAGCTCTGCGGCAGCCGCAAAGGAGCTTCCGCCTTCCAGCAGAACCTCTCCGGGGGCAGAATCCCCGGAGGCAAGAAGTGTGGGGTCGCCGTCCTTGGCGGCCCGGTCACCACCTGCTCGCGAGCAGGAGCAAGCGCCTACGGGTCGGGACCCGGCAGCTTCGGCGCCACCTCCAGGTAGAGTTACCCGGAGTCACCATCGTCCCCGGGGGACCGGATGGTTCCCAAAGGCTTACACCTTTCTTGTTGATGTAGATACCGAGGCAGGAGGCCGTGCTGAGGACGATGGTGATGTCGAGTCCCCAGCGGCCCGCCCTGAAGTTGGTGCCGACGGATCGGAGAACCGCGCCGAGGGCAGAGGCGATGTCGAGCCCCCAGCGCACCGGTCCGTTCCCAATGCAGAGGCCGAGCAGGCACCCGCGAACGCCCATACATCGAGGCCCACAAGCCCCCAGCCTAAGCAGCAGACAACGGGCCCGGCACCAGGGTTTACGCGGACGTTTTCCAACGTCAAGGAGTTCCTGGCCTTTGCGAAGGCCGAACTTAAGCAGCAGGAGCCGTCACCCCCCTCCGGGGAGGAGGTCATGCGAGCCCCCGAGGAGCGGGTGGCAATGGAAGAAGAGCTGCTCAACGCCTGGGAGCAGAGATTGTCCGATCAGCAGAAGAAACTGTAGGAGCGTCTCCGTTAGCTCGAAGCTCAGAAGAAGGCGTTCCTCGAAGCGGAGGAGGCGTACCAAGCCAGAGCGGCCCTCGATGAGGATCGCCTGGAGCAGGGGATGCTGAACGTGGAGGGGTGGACCCGCATGGAGGTGGAGGCGATGACGGAGAAGACCATCCTAGAAAAGGATGAGGTCATCCGGTCAAGGGATCACAAGATCTCTAGACTGAAGGAGGACTTTGCCCACGAGAAGAAACGCCGGGAACAAACCCGGGATGACATCCAGAGGATCCGAAAAGAACGAGACGGCCAAGTGTCGAGGATAGCGGCCCAGTTGGCCACCATCGACACACAGAAAAAGGCCTTAGCCGCGGCCGAGGATTTCAAGAAGAAAGCAGGAGCTCACCGCCTCGAGCTGGAGAAGAAGATCAAGACCCTGAAGGACGCGGTAAAGTTCCGGGATGAAACTGCTCAGCGTATGACCATCGTGCGCCAGGGAGAGGCCGAGAAGCTCGCCGAAAGCTTGGAGACCGCGGAGACGAGCAAATCACAGGCCCAAATCGCCTGGGACCGCCACGAGAAGACGTCCAACCAGCTCAAAGAGGTTTAGGAGGACCTGGCAAAGGCCAAGAAAGCGCAGGCCAAGGAGGCAGATGACTTCCGTCGACATCGGCGGGAGAACGACAAGATCCTGCTCCAGATGCACTCCTGGGTCATGAAGATCGTAGAAGGGTTGGCGACGTTGAAGGTGAAGGGCCTGCCTGCCCCTCCAACGGAGCGCTCCTACTCCCTTCGGTGCTACCCACTGTTCCTGGAGCTCGTGGCCTCGCGCATCAGCGGCCTTAAAGATAGCGTGAGCAGAGCCACCCTCCAGGAAGGGAGGGTCGCTGCCGGGCAAGTGGCCACCCAGTTCATCGCGGCCCTTCGGCGGCATCACCAGCCGCCTCCTTCCCTGTCCGATCTGGAGGGTCTTACCCCCGACATGCTGGCCGACCCTGAGGTGACCCGCTAGGTGGACGAAATCATGGAACACCTTTCCCACGAGGATGACAACCTATCCTGAAAACAGATGGGGCAACACCAGGGAACGTGAACTGTGTTTCGCATACTTAGTATTCTTCTGAATGTAAATAACTTTTCCCAAGCTTTATCTGTTTTATTGCATCCGTGGAGGCTTAACGCTCTCAGGAAGGGTTAATGAGTGTGAGAGCTAACCAGCCGTGGGCACTCAGACGGATCTGAGTCACCGACACAGGGCACATCCCCCCCCCCAAGAACCCATCGTTCTTTTGACCGCACGGACCTCAGCCCACGATTCCACTGCCCGAGGGAAACGGACAGCTTAGTCGCGGAGGTGCCACCCCAAAACAACGCCTGCTTTCGCCTTAGCCAAAATGCATAAACCAGAAGCAACGAAGGAAAAGCCCGTGCAAGCACGTTTCATACTTAGCTCAGTGTCGACCTCCTTTAGATTATTTCAGCAATTGTTTCGCGCGCTGCCGCCGGGGCGGGTCTTCTATGCCGCTTTTAAGGCATAACTCTTTCCCACCCGCGGTTACCCGCAAGGTTAGGGACCCGTGCTGAAATAACCGCCTGCCCAGTCGTCCTTCACTGGCATAGGACCTTATTGCTGGGGCCCGTGACCCCGGTCCTGAGACCTTCTAGCTCCTGACGCCGCGTGAGGGCGCGTCCAACTTGCTGACATTCTTATGATGCTGGTCCGGAGACCCCTTTTTGTTCTTGGTGCCACTTGAAAGCACGCCCGCCTTGCTGACACCCTCGCGGTGCCGGTCCGGAGACCTTTCCTGGCTCTTTTTTCACTGTCGCTCGGAGGCCAACCACTTTGCAATCCGATACTTTTGCGGTGGTCCACTTGGTCCCGGGTGTATTGTCACAATGTGACCCGGGAGATCCCATTCTGGCTGGCTTTCGTTGAAGTAGGCTCGATCCCAGTCGAAGGTAGTCACGGGTGAATTCGCGGGTGTCGTTGGTGGTGAAGGCGAGTTGTCGGTCTGGGTGGAGGCGTCCACAACAGTTCTTGGTGGTTTCTTCTTCCTCATGGTTTTCTTCAGTTTCGAATTCTGAGGGCAATCCCAGCGGAGGTGACCAAGATCCTCACAAATGTAGCATCCTTCGTTCCTTGGGCGTTTTTTCAGCTCTCGGCAGTCATCGATATGGTGTTTGTCGGTTCGATGGAAGGAGCACCAGGATCCCAATTGTCCATCTTCATCCAACGGGATCTGGACTTCTTGCGGCACATACGGCTCATCCTCTGTGATTTTAGCCTCCTGACCTTGAATCTAGCGTTCCCCCTCCAGGGGGAGGGTCGATGGGGAAGTTTCCAAACAGAGCTCTTCCTTCACCACGCGCGTCCACGGGGAAAGAGGGGCGTCAATGCCTGTACTACTTCCCAGGGGCAGACCCCCGCCTGCAGCTGCATCGGTCCGAGCCACCGGGGACATGAACCGAACCCCGCTGGTGAGTCCTTGAGCGGATGGTGCCGTCGAAGCCTGCTCGGGGTCGAAGCCAAGCCCCGGGTACTGCAGGTATTCCACATTGGACTTAGCTTTCTTCTTCCGTGCCATCCCTGTTGACGAACTGGAGGTCGACGCAGACCTTGTCGATGACCTTGAGGTCGACGGAGACCTTGTCGATGACCTTGAGGTCGATGGAGACCTTGTCGATGACCTTGGGGTCGACGGAGACCTTGTCGATGACCTTGGGGCCGACGGAGACCTTGTCGGTGACCTTGGGGTCGACGGAGACCTTGTCGATGACCTTGAGGTCGACGGAGACCTTGTCGATGACCTTGGGGTCGACGGAGACCTTGTCGATGACCTTGAGGCCGACGGAGACCTTGTCGATGACCTTGGGGTAGATCTGGCCGAAAGATCTGAAGAAGCAGATCTCCTCGAAGATCTCGGAGTCGACCAAGATGAAACCAGCGCTTGCGACCCCTACCTGGCGCGCCAGATGTCGTGTCTTGGATCACGGACACCGGGAGTAAAGGATACCCCCTTTTTAGGTTCGGTATGGGGCGCGAAGGAGGCTGAGGAACATCTTCTACCCGGGGGCTTCGTCTACGCTCGAGATCTACGTGCTAGCAAGCATCACAGAGACACAAGGAGTTTACCCAGGTTCAGGCCGCCCGGAGGCTAACAGCCCTACTCCTGCATGTCTGAATTGAGAGGTATATCATGGTGTAGCTTTACAATGGTGATCGCGGGTGGGAACCTGGGAGGTGTCGGCTAGAGGTTGAAGACGAGCAGATCCTGGCCCGGAGGAGATCACCTCTCGTCTAAGCTACTCTTGGACTTGTGCGCTACCTAGCCTAGCCTCCAACTTGCGTGTGTGTCCCCCCCTTCCCTTGGGTGCCTCGGCCCTCCTTTTATAGGCTAAGGGGATACCACAGGTGCACCCTTGGGGCCGGAGGGGTTTTGGCGGGAAAACCCCTCCGGGTTCTCCTTAGGAGGCGACGTGGCCTCCTCTCGTCCAAGTATTCTTCTCAGAGGGAGTAGGTGAGTCCTCCCACCTTTTCCAGGGAGGGCGGACAGAGGCTGACATATTTTCTGCCTCCGCCCCCCTTTGGCGCCTCCATCTTGTTGGCGCCCAAGTCTTCTAGGAGCTTCCAGCCGGAGCTGGCAAGTTTATCCTCACCGCGCGCTGGAGGTTGGTTCCCGGGGATGAGCCTTGCCTCCTGCCGGGCGTCCGGGTCCTCGGGACCTCCAAGCCATCTTCCGGGTTGAGGGGGCCCCGGAGGGTCCCCGGATTCTTTGCCTTGTTTGTCGATGCCGCATGCGTCGGGACGACGTGGGGCAGATGGGGGGCCCATCTGCCAGTCTTGTGCCTTGGCCTTGAGTGCCTTCTTGGTGGGCCCACGTGCGGTGGACCCACTTTGACCGCATCAGGGGAACCCCATGTTCCACTGTTGCGACACTTTTGCTAGCCCAAAAATTCCAACAAGTAAAAACTTGTTTCCAGCACCTTCAACCCAAGTTTTTCCAGTGAGTCCACCATATGTACATATTAGCTTTATGCTATCCAAGTATGTTTATCATGTTATTTGTGTTATCTATACCTCTAAATGAAAATTATGATGTTATTTGTTGTAATGGGAAAAATTGGTTAAAAAGCTCTCGCGAACTTGATGCACACTTTACTTTTATTGCATTCAATAAAGATGAACCATTGTGATTAATATTATGATGATAGTGGCTTGATAAATGTTTAAGGTTGGGAGTTAGCCCATATGTGTTGTCACATGCAAAGCTTTCAACATGTTCCATTATTTGTTTAGTTGATATCATGTACTTTTGTTTATGGATGCCTATCATGATGAAATAATGTGGAAATAGAGTTAAGTTTAAATGAGTTTGTGTAAATGGTTAGAGAGAAAGCTGGGCCGCTAATCTAAGTCATGCATCATTCATCGTGGAAATTTACTTACATGCTATTTTGAACTCTCTGTGATACACCCTACAATGAAAAGCTATATCAAGTGGTAAATAAAGAGGGTATTGAGATTGTTCATTATGTTTATTTGTCTTGTTGTTTTGATATGGGCTTGATCCATATCATGGGACAAGAGGTACCCCAGTTCAGACTCTTGATGATACCATTATTACTTACAATGATAGATAACTTAAACTTGCTTTGTTTCCCAAGTTGAGTAATCATGGTGTAGGTACTTTTATTCAAGGGGCATGAGACATCTAACCTTTACTTTATCAAGGCCACTACTCATATTTTCTTTCACATTTAACTTTAATCATTCAAGATGCTATGATAGGGGAATGAGAGCTTGACACCAAGTATTACCATTGCAATCAATAACTTAAGTAGAATAGTTTGGAGGATAGATGAAACTCATGCATGTTTGACCTCTACTTATTTATATATCTTTTCCAAAGTGTCCACCTTTTATATTCAGATTTTCTACACTCTATGGACCACAAGTATGCCAAAGTAAGAATGGCCATAGTACTATCTTTTATGTTGCACTTTGTGAACTATCATTGATCATCCTTACATTGAATACTTGATATCACTTTATAAACTGTTTGCATATTGCTACTTCTTTGAAATAATGAATCAATTGACTTTATGTAGCACTGGCAATCATCTTTTATGTCCATGTTTTTATTATATTGCAAAGTTCATGTTAGTTTTATCACTTTCATACTCGAGGACGAGCATGAGTTAAGCTTGGGGATGTTGATGCATCTAAAATGCATACATGAACTTTGCACTATAATAGTTATATTCCATTCATATTTGCATCATATAAGGGGTATATTACTGTTATTTAATGATTTTTGGTAATTAATAATGATTTCCCCTTTTTATGGAATTAATCCTGCGCAGGCAGAAAACCCCTATTTCTTTCTTTATTTGTTTCAGGACCTTAACGACGTCATAATGAGCTATAAATTTAGGGGGGTCATTATTTTGGAAGGAGAAGATTTAGGAGCGAAAGAAGTCAACGAACGGAGGCCGGAGGACCAAAAGAGGGGGTCCCACGCGGCTACAGTACCAGGCCGCGTGGGCCCACTCAATTTGGCCCTCGTGGCCCCGTTTGCATCGATCCTTCACCCAGAAGCATCCTCGTGACCTAAAAATGCCTATATAAGAGGTCCCCTGACGTTTTTCGAAGGGAGAGCCGCCACACGAGAGAAACCAGAAACAGAGACCAGGAGGCTGCAGATCGGAGGGGGGAAACTCCGGCGGAGCCCTGCCGGAGAGGTCTCCTTCTTCTCCATCGACATCTCCACCATCTCCATGATGAAGAGGGAGTAGTCCACCTCTGGACTATGGGTTTGTGGCAGTAGCATATGTATCTCTCTCTCTCTTGAGCTTCATTAGTTAGCACCGTATGAGCTGCTGAACATGATTACGGTCACCGTTGTATTACCATTGTGGTGGATCTTTCTATGAGTTAATTTATGTTGAGATTGCAATGTTTGTTTCAGTTATGAAAGTAGATGCATATTATGTACCCCGTTCTTATATCCTTGTTATGATCAAGCATGTTTATGAGAGCGTGTGTGGGGGAACGTGTGCATTAGTTGGAGTAACGGGGGTGGTGAAGTGATAAGCTGACAACTTGAATATCATGATCCATTGGGTGTTTACCTTACTTTGTTGCCTCACTAGGGATAAACCAAAATACCTTGATGCAAGGTAGGAGGAGTGACATGCCTCTACCTAAGACTAGATCCATCATGTGTTTATTTTAACTTCATGTCATTAATCTTAAAGCTATACTCTGATGCCATCTTAATTACTAAGGTGCATGATTTAGTTCACATCTTGGTGGAGTATAAGTGAGACTAATAAACAAAAGGTCTCTATGTTAGGACGTGATGCTCATATAATTAGTAACATGTCATTGAACTTGGTTGCAATCTCATATGTTAATCCTATGTCTACTTGTTTGCCACACTATATTAAAGAGAGAGTGCATGTGTGAAACCATGAACCCCGGTCCATTTTTAATCATAAGAAACACTTTTCCAACCACTTTCAAGCATCTTTTACATTCAGCCATTTTAAAATCAGAAAATACAAAAACACTTTTATTCATTGCATTCACATATAAAAACCCCAAAAATACTATCCATCATCATCAATACCATCGTTGCATATTTATTTACCACCATTGCATTTTTATTTACTGTTTTGCATGCATTATTATCTTAATATCATTCTCACACCTTGTGCTTGACAACCACTTGGTGAGGTTGAGGGCACAAAGCAATCTATTTGTTTGCAGGAAATCTAGAGAAGGACAAGAAGATAAAACCCACACTACTGATTCCCCGAGAGTTCGATATTAAACCCTCGAGTCACCTTCTTGGAGAAAAACTTCCACTACTACATACTCTGCACTTGGAGGCTCAACCTATCCCTTATATTTATTGTTTTCCTTTTAGGGTATCAAGAGTGCTTGTTGGCGAAGCTGAGGGAGACTTCAACTACACGCCATCAGGGCCCACCTAACTTGGGCCTCGTGGCCCTCCTGTCTTCGGTCTTCTTCCCACAGCCCTTCTCCTGATGAAAAACTGACGTGGTATTTTTCCTTTAATTATTTGGGTTCGCGAAACTCCTGAAACAATAAAGACAAGAAAAGGGGGGTATTCTGCCTCCCAGATATTAAATACCAAAAATAGGGACTTTGTATGAAAGTCCCACAAATCATCTAAAACATGCAAAACATCGATATAACAGTGCATATAACATTCCCATATGATAAAATGAAGTATAAAAATGATGATATAAAATGCACGTATCAGTGGTACACACTAAATTCAACTTGTTTTTGAAAAAAGTTATCAAGTGTGCTGTGCACGATCTGAAATAATGAAAAATAACTTGGGTCATTGCAACCATGCTCATTTGATATTATCAGGTCTTGTTTTAGTTAATACTTCAGTTTCTAAAAAAAAATTAGGAATGCAACTTCCTAGTTCTTAGTTCCTACTAATGTCATGTTTCATACTTTATTTCAGCAATGAAAAGAAGTGATACTTTACAATGTTTTCGGGAAAAGGAATGGTCTATATAGATGATGAAGTAAAACTATAGACAAATTAGTTTGGGCTCCATTCCTTCTTTGAATTCATCCTATTATTTGAACCAGCAAGCGGTTTATTGCATCTTTTCAAATTCAGAGTGTATGTGAACCAGCAAGATTGCTTCTCTCCTTGCTTTTGTTACTCTGACAACTCATAACGAATAAGACAACTATTGTCTATCTCTCTTTATATAAAAGACGGACGAAATCGCGGCCTGAGAGCGCCCCGTGCACTGTTCTTAGAACAGTAGGCACTGTAGTTTGTACAGTACTACAGTACCCGAGCAATCCGCGCCGTCCGCTGAAGATCCGACAGCTCCCAGCACGCGTCGATGACGCTTTTGCAAAAAAGCCCTCCAAATTCTCAAAATAGAACCCGCAGTCCACGTTCTACCGTAGCGAAGGACCAGTTCGCAATTCTGAAAACACAGAAGGACTTTTCTGAAAAAACGCCGGCAGAGCCCCCCTCCCTCTCTCTCTCTCCCCCGCGACGGCGATGCCGCCGGCGCCGCCGACGCGCCGCGCGGCCGCCCCGCTCCTCCCCGTCCAGATCGACGGCCACCGAGAGCTCCGCCGCCGCCTCCGCTTCCTCCTCGCCGCCGAACGCGTGCCGGGACGCCGCCGTCGCCCCGCAATCGCCGGCGCCGCACCCGCGGGCCTCCGCCGCGTCCGCGTGCCGCCGCCGCCGCTCCGGCGACCCAGAAGCGGCGGCTCCGCCACCTCTGGGCTCCGCGCGCCCGTGCGCGTCGGCCGCGCGCACGCTCGCGTCCGAGCACGCCGGCGTCGCGCGCCGGCGGCGTCGATGCGGCCGCGGCGAGATCGGCCGCTGGTGACGTCACCGTGACGTCCCAGCAGGCCTTTTTTTTTTTGTGAGGGAATCCCAGCGGGCCTGGGCCGGCCAGATTGGCTGGGCCGGGTTGGCCGCTGGGGCTGCTGCGCCGTTTTTTTTTTTTTGTAATTTTTTTCCCTGATTTAAAAACTTTTGCAACTTTCCAAGATTTAAAAACTTTTGCAACTTTCCAATTACAGGTGTATCTTTTGTAGAGATTCTTGCATGGAGAAAATAAAAACTTTTGCAAATTTTCAGCATAATACTCTGGCAAAATGAATACTGGAGAAAAAAAAATATCTATATATATATGTAATTGTTTTCTATAATTTAAATTGGTGAATCTTCGAAGAAAACGAATATTTTGACAAAAAAAAAGATACAAATTCATTTAAATTTAACAAATACAAGTAAGTTTGAAAAAAATGCAAAAATAACCACTGTATTCGAATAAGAATGATTAGGCAAATTTCCAGAATGAAAAAACAAATTCATTTGCTCTAACTATGGCTTGCTTCTAAATTAAATTTAACAAACACAAAAAAGTTTGAAAACAAAAAAATAACCACTGTATTCGAAAAAAAAAATGATTAGTCAAATTTCCAAAATGAAATGAGTCCAAATCCCACGAATTTGCTAAAAAAAAAGATTCAAAAAAACACACAGTATTCACTACAATCCAAGACAAATGTTTTTATTACATAAATATTTCGACAAAATGCAAAAAAACATTTACTTCAACGATGGCTTGCTTCTAAATACAATTTAATAAATACAAATAACTTTAAAAAAAGATTCCTCTGATACATTTCCAAGTCAAATGAAACTAAATTCCACAGATTTGTAAAAAAAAAAAAAAAAAAAAAAAAAAAGCCACTGAATTTTGAAAAAAGAAAAAAAAAAGATAAATATTTCGACAAGATGCAAAATCATTTACTTCAATGCTCTGGCAAAATGAATACATGATTTAGTTGAATGATGGCTTGCTTCTAAATTGAATTTAATTATTCCAAATCAAATGAAACTAAATTCCACAGATTTGTAACAAAAAAAGAAGAAAGCGAAAAAAAAGGAAATAGCCACTGAATTTTGAAAAAAAAAAAAGAACAACATCCACTGAATTTTGAAAAAAAAAATTAAATTAATGCAAATTCATTTGCTCTAACTATAATTTTATTACAAAAAAAAAATTATTAGGTCAACTTCCAAATGAAACAGTCCAAATCCCATGAATTTGTTAAAAAAAAAGATTCAAAAAACACACAGTAGTCACTACAATCCAAGACAAATGTTTTTATTACATAAATATTTCGACAAAATGCAAAAACATTTACTTCAATGATGGCTTGCTTCTAAATAGAATTTAATAAATACAAATAACTTTAAAAAAAGATTCCTCTGATACATTTCCAAATTTTCGATAAAATAAACGATAAATCTCCACAAATTAGAACATTTTAAAATACAGCAGCTGCAGCGTATGCTAAATAAAAAAAATTGGAATATTCAAATGTTGTTACTATTTGCAATTAATTCAAATGCACCTTCCCTAATTTGAATTCAAATGTTATCACTCTGCATCTTCCCTAAATTAAATTAAATAATCCCGCCTACAAACATGTCCGACCAGTTCACCCTACTAAATATTTGAACATTACAGAAAGTTTATCAAAAATGCTCACAAAAAAATGCTACCTACTCACTGAAAAAAAATCTTTGAACATTACAATTTAGCAAACATTTTGTTGCACAAAAAAAAATATTCTACAAAAAAAATCACCAAAGGCGTGGCGTGACGCCACGCCAAATTCAACTAGTAGTGTCTAATACTTTAGACAACTGAGGCACATCGGCTGTTGTGCGGGCTTGTTTAAGCTTGGTTGCACTAGTTACGTGATAAGACATCAAATGACAAAACAACAATCTGTATAGAAAAGCAAGTGGTATCAAGAGTAGTATCTTTTATCAAGTCTTTTGGGTGATCCTTAGTGTATATAAAGGGAGCAGTTTTGGTCACAGGGTACTCAAAGACTGCATCCGGTGTGGCTAGTTTTGGTGGTTTGAAGACCCTTCTTGCAACAAAAGCCACCTGCTGTGTAGGTAAATCACATGATCAAATCACCCTTTCAGTTATTCGAGCTGTCTATGTGCAAGTGCTATTTCAATCATTGCAATAGCAGCTTAGGCATGACAGAGCATTAAATTATGTGCAGCTCACCTTACAGTATAACATTATTTCTAAGAGGCAAATCCTTTGCCTCGTTTAAAAAATACAATATTTTGAGGAGGCAAAGTCATGTTGTCTATTTTCCAAACAAAGCTATTAAGTGGTGCTTGAAATTTTGTTACAAATTTTTGAACATAATCTGCTATATTTTTCTACTGTTATTGACATCTTCCTGCTTTGCCATACTAATAATTATTTTATCTTTATTTATGCAATTGCAGGTTTTGTTGAACTTGGGCCAGTAGTTCTTCCGTGTTGCTATTGTCATGAGCTGAAAATGTCATTTATGTATTCACTCTGGATATGAACCATGTATATAGTGCATCTTGTCAGGTTATGCTAAAACTTTCTCACAAAAATTTATAGTGCTGCATTCTTACCAATTTGCAGTAAGATACGATTTCTGTAAATGTTTCATTGTATTACTTTTTAGTCAGGTTATGCTAAACCTTCCTCATAAAAAATGAAGGTTATGGTAAACATGATATGATGTAGTTAGGCGTGTATTCTCATCAGTCGTATAAGTTCGGTTGTGAAAATGATTTCTATCTTATCAGTTCAAGCTTTAATGAACTTTTGACGGGTATGTGAGTTTCCTTGTACTCATCGTTTAATGTACGTGTTAAAAACCCAAACATTGCATCACACTTAGTTATCACACTTCTAGTGAATTCAAAGATTATCCAATACTACTTGGTCAGCAGTGAATTTTCTGTTTGTGAGTAGGCACTTATAATATCTTATATCCATAATATCTTATATATGCTGGCCAAGATCACGCATGCACAGTCCAGATAGCTATAGTAGAGTAGTTTGTGACTTCTTGATAATTTCCTTTGTTACTGGCCAAGATCATGCATGAATGCACAGTCCAGAAAATATGCAGACTCTGCTCGTGACTTCTAATTTTCTTCGTTGCCGCAAAATAGCTTCTACTAAGGCATATCGTGGAACTTGATTATTTCTTGTAGTCGTTGGCCAGCTCAGTTTAGATAGCTATAGTGGAATCGTTTTTGTATTGCACAAAGTATGCATTCCTTCTTAGTGGCTGACCTCGATTTGTACGATACTAGTATTATGAATGTAATAACAATAAACCGTGTACCTTTTCATGCTGAAGTATATTTGTGTATATGAATGATGATGAATCTTCATGCCGAGTGTTGTTTTCTCTTTTATATGATTGTAAATGTTAGCAGTTTTCCTAAAGGTGATGCCAAAGACAGGCTCCTGATCCTATCTATCACTTTGTTTTTTCAGGAGTTCTTCCACAAGGTCAATGTTTCTGGTTAATCTGTTTCAGAATAGAATTTTTTTTGCGCAAAAAAAAATAGTATGTGCTGGATGCTTTTGTTTATTTCGAAGTAGATTACTCTTTTAGAAACATATGTATGCTATTGTGCACTAGTGTAGTCGAAGTGCATTTTAAGAGACTATTTATAATTTGACTTGATCTTTGTACCGTGGATATGAACAATATATTATTATACAACGAATCTTGCAAATGTTCACTTCTGGAAGAACTACATTATGTTGTCTTAGAAACATATGTATGCTGTTGTGCACTAGTGTAGTCGATGTGCATTTTAAGAGACTTTATAATTTGACTCGATCTTTGTATTGCGGATATGAACAATGTATTATACCATGAATCATGTCAATGTTCACTAGTGCAAGAACTACGTTATGTTGTCTTACTACTTCTATGTAATGTCAGAGTGTTGGATAAGTGTAAATGTAGTAAAATTCTAGAAATGCTTGAGCAAGATTTGATGGCAATTCAACTGCTGGTAATAGTCAAGGAAACTGCCAGCATAACTATTTACTTTTAGGGCAATTTGACAGCCAGCAAAATTCTAAACAGCCAGCAAAAGTCATAATAGCCAGGAGAACTTTTTGCCGGCAGGTAAACCTGTCTGCCAGGAAAGAAAGTCAACTGCCGGCAAAACTGGAGCTAACAGGGCATAGAAAAAGCCGGGAAAGGAAAAACAGCCGGCAAAGAGTTTTGCCAGCAGGGTTTTAGCGGCAGGTAAAACTGACAAGAAAAACCCTTTGCCGGCAGTTTTTTATTGCCCTCTTAAGTGACATTTCCCGGCAGAAAATGTGCCCCCACAAGTGGCCCATGGTGTAGTTCTCTTAAGGCGAATCTGTTGAGAAGAGTGTCCTCGACATGGACCTTGACGTAGGGGGTGACCCTGAAGAGTAGGATGACGACGAGAATACCTGCGATTGCGGTGAATGGAAAGAAAAGATAGATCAAGAATAAGAGCGACCACTTAGTAGAGTGTCGAGCATCAGGGTTGCAGCCGCAACCTCTGCCCATCTTTTGGAGGAGGCACTGCCACACTATCCCTACTTATGTTGGATGGTATGAAAAAATGTCCCGATTGTTATCGTTGTTACATATGATAGGAGTTCATCGTGCTGCCTTAGCATTTCAGGGTCACACCATTAGCACGTGTTGTCTGTCGTGTGAGGTATCCCCATTTCTATGCTCTGTCCGTCCAATATAGCGCTCCATCTCTAAATAATGAGGAAGCTACTTGTCCTAGTCAACATGCATAATGATGAACAAGCTAAACCATTGAGTTCTCTAATGGTACAACCCAGTTCACATTTCGGTAGATTGCTGATATCAGTATAAAAATTATATTGGCACAAATCTTTTCTAGTTCCATTTAGCTATCACAAAATTGAATTCCTTGCTCCAGTCCTGGGCTGCACATATTTGGATCTCTCCATGGACACTACCAGACCTATCATCAAAGACTTAATGCCCCTGATATATAGAGTAGAAATAAGTTTGCCAAGTGCTATATAGACCTTCTATCTTATGGTAAAAGACTCACGTGCGGTTATATATTCTCTAGTTCCATGAAGCCTATATTTTTGTGCACCATGCGACTTTACCAACAAAAGAACCCTCCGTGTCATACACCAGGCGACACAGGGGCGACCGACGCCGCCACAAACCCAGCTCTACCTGAGTCTCCCTTGCGGCCGGTGCCGCCGACCCTTGCCGCGGTGGCGGAGGGCCCTGCTACCGAAAATGGCAATGTGGCAGGGGGTCTTTTCTCTCTCCTAGAGGTGCTGATGGAAAACCAGAGCGGCTGGGTCGACGAGGGCCAGCTCGTCTGTCGGTACCCATGATGAGAGTTGTACTATTACAGATATTGATCAATCATACGCCATGAGATACACCGGATTCCTCATCGGTGGCCGATATGCTCATGTCAAGCTTACAAAAATACCTACACACTGGTCATCTGTCTGAGGAAATCAGAGTCTGTATAACTTAGAGTCCAAGTGTCCTACCCATATCGTGCATTTTATATCCATACACGCATAATGCATGAGGTGGGTTGGAACAGCTGGTAACACAACCACGACTCTACAACTGAAAGCTGTCATATTTCAACTCTTAACAGAGTAAAGATATGATTTCCAGTATATCATGCCATACTAGCTTCATTCGGACATATGATTCATCAACCGGATGGACCAGAGTTTAACAACTAAACATGGCTAAGCATAAAAAATCTATAAAGACTCTAACGATGCACACATATAAACCTAGAACATTGGATCTAGGTATTTAGGCGACGAGGATGGCTAATGAAACCGATAGGATAACTCTATCTGAGCTACTTCCCCTTCCCATAACATAAGAAGTTAACATCTCACATTTTTATCCGGAACTAGAGTAACGGTATCTTATGTATAATCTTCATTTTTTATTTGGTTCATTATAACCAATACAATATGCAAATCCATACCACCATAAGAGAACATATACTTAATCCCATAGGGTTTATATATGATGTAAATGTTACGGTCATGACCAGTTGTACACCAATTGTTGTTGACTTTTAGTGCAATAGGATAATTTGTAGGATCAATATGGCTCACATGAATTGGATTTGTCTCGAGGAGTGCATGAAAGGACATGATCCCACGTTCTACCAAAGTTTTCGTTACTCGGACAGCTCATCTGAATAAGACAACTATTGTCTATAGTGTCTAATACTTTAGACAATTGGGCCAGCACATCGGCTGTTGCGCGGGCTTGTTTAAGTTTGGTTGCACTAGTTAGGTGATAAGGTATCAAATGACAAAACAACACTGGATATAGAAAAGCAAGTGCTCTCAAGAGTGGTATCTTTTGTCAAGTCGTATTAGTGATCTTTAGTGCATACAAAGGGAGCAACTTGTTGAATTAGTTGTCTACCAACGAAAGCATGAAAGCTCAGCATCATTTCCTCAGTGGGTTGGTCGGCATCCTACTTACTCCCTGCGTTTCAAAATACATTGCATAGTAGCTATCATGAAGAAAGAACGAAAAACCAGCATTTGCACGATGACAACACACACTCTAAAAGAGTATCAATAGTTGGTAATCTAAGTTGTATGAAGTATTTATCTATCGATTCAGTCAAGACAGATTAAAATAAACATATAAAATATCTACACAAATACCAGTATATCAACTTTTCTTGGTTGGCAACAAAATAATGCAAGACTAGTCAGCATCTACTAGACTAGCCACTATGCGGGAAGATAGAATTTGTTACAGACTGCATTGGCTGATTGCTATCCGTTGTGTCCTATATGTCAGACAAACCGAGTTACAAAATTAAATACGCACGTCGCCCGGTATAACTGACATGTTGTTGGAGAGATGATGCATGTTACCCATATGGCGCCAAACTAACATTATCATGCATGTTTACATACGGTAATATGCGCGCCAGGTCATGGTGTGAGGTATGCTACCTTTTCTCTGATTTGATCTCGATGTGCAATTGGCTAAATTTTCCAACAAGTTCCTGTGCGAAGACTCGGACAATGGCTCAACCAATGCGGAGAACGGGAAGACTAGACGACAACAAAGTGCACAACTTTGTAGAATTATCATCCTCTTTTTTGAATTAAAGTGCTATTTGTAAGAGTAGACCTACACTTTGTCGAAATTGTATGATCTCATTGCACATTCATACCCCCCACTGTGCAGAATTATCATCATCTTGGTTGCACTAGTAGCCCTCATATTCTTAGGGAAAATATACCAAAAAACAAAATAGGTAGTACGCACATTTCAGCACCATATTTATATGTATGAACAAATGGTGAACAGCGCTCACCTATTTTCACTAGTACATATTGGGTAATTAAAGCCCCCCTAAATCGCACACGGATGGAATCTTCCGTGTGTGTTATCCCCTATCGCTTACCATAAGAAAAGAGGATCGTGGGTGATGCTTTGGAAAGCGTTAATTAGTAGGTGAGAACTTCACATACGGTTTTATTTTCTAAACTGTGTGTTATGTATGGCACGCGATTTGGCGGAACTAACTGTTTGCATTCTTGAGAAATATCACACATGATTTGGCGGAACTAACCGTTTGCAGACTTGAGAAGTGCTGCAGGTCCATAGGATTATGGTCTAAACCCACTTATCAGTGACCCTAATTAAGCTGCTCCCCGTTCCCATACTATAAGAAGTTAGCATCTAACTTTTTTATCCGAGGGTAGAGTAACGGTATCTTATGTATAATCTTCATGCTTTATTAAGTTCATTATAACCACTACAATATGCAAATCCATACCAACACAAGTGAACATATACTTAATCACATAAGGTTTATATCTGCAGTAAATGTTACGATCATGACGAGTTGTACACCAACTATTGTTGACTTTCAATGCAATAAGAAAATTTGTAGGATAATTATGACTCGCATGACTTGGATTTGTCTCGAGAAATGGATGAAAAGGCAGGATCTCACGTTCTACCAAAGTTTTTGTTACTCTGACAACTCATAACGAATAAGACAACTATTGTCTATAGTGTGTAATAATTTAGACAACTGAGGCACATCGGCTGTTGTGCGGGCTTGTTTAAGTTTGGTTGCACTAGTTTGATAAGACATCAAATGACAAAACAACACTCTGTATAGAAAAGCAAGTGGTATCAAGAGTAGTATATTTTATCAAGTCTTTTGGGTGATCTTTAGTGTATATAAAGGGAGCAGTTTTGGTCACACGGTACTTAAAGACGACATCTGGTGTGGATATTTCTAGTGGCCTGAAGACCTTTGTCGTAACAAAAACCACATGATGTGTAAGTAAAGCACATGATCAAATCACCCTTTCAGTTATTCGAGCTATCTATGTGCAAGTGCTATTTCCATCATTGCAGTAGCAGCTTTGGCATGACAGAGCATTAAATTATGTGTAGCTCACCTTACAATATAACATTATTTCTAAGAGGCAAATCCTTTGCCTTGTTTAAAAAATAAAATATTTTGAGGAGGCAAAGTCATGTTGTCTATTTTCCAAACAAAACTATTATGTGGTGCTTGAAGTTTTGTTACAAGTTTTTGAACATAATCTGCTATATTTTTCTACTGTTATTGACATCTTTCTTCTTTGCCATACTAATAATTATTTTATCTTTATTTATGCAATTGCAGGTTTTGTTGAACTTGGGCCAGTAGTTCTTTTGTGTTGCTATTTTCATGAGCTGAAAATGTCATTTATGTATTCACTCCGGATATGAACCATGTATGTAGTGCATCTTGTCAGGTTATGCTAAATCTTTCTCACAAAAAATTATAGTGCTGCATGCTTACCAGTTTGCAGTAAGATACGATTTCTGTAAATGTTTCATTGTATTACTTTTTATTCAGGTTATGCTAAACCTTCCTCATAAAAATTGAAGGTTATGATATGATGTAGTTAGGCATGTATTCTCATCAGTCGTATAAGTTCGGTTGTGAAAATGATTTCTATCTTATCAGTTCAAGCTTTAATGAACTTTTGACGAGTATGTCAGTCTCCTTGTACTCATCATTTAATGTACATGTTAAAAACCCAAACATGGCATCACACCTAGTTATCACACTTCTAGTGAATTCAAAGATTATCCAATACTATTTGGTCAGCAGTGAATTTTCTGTTTGTGAGTAGGCACTTAATTATAATATCTTATATCCATAATATCTTATATATGCTGGCCAAGATCACGCATGCACAATCCAGATAGCTATAGTAGAATAGTTTGTGACTTGATAATTTTGTTCGTTACTGGTCAAGATCTTGCATGCATGCACAGTCCAGAATACATGCACACTCTGCTCGTGACTTCTAATTTTCTTCGTTGCCGCAAAATAGCTTCTACTAAGACATATCTTGGTACTTGATTATTTTCTGTAGTCGTTGGCCAGCTCAGTTTAGATAGCTATAGTGGAATTGTTTTTGTATTGCACAAAGTATGCATTCCTTGTTAGTGGCCGACCTCGATTTGTATGATACTAGTATTATGAATGTAATAACAATAAACCGTGTGCCTTTTCATGCTGAAGTACATATTTATGAATGATGATGAATCTTCATGCCGAGTGTTGTTTTCTCTTTTATATGATTGTAAATATTTGAAGTTTTACCAAAGTTTATGGCAAACATGGGCTTCTGATCCCATCTATCACTTTGTTTTTTTAGGAGTTTTTGCGCAAGGTCAATGTTTCTGGTTAATCCGAGTCAGAATAGTATGTGCTGGATGCTTTTGTTTATTTTGAAGAAGATTACTCTTTTAGAAACATATGTATGCAGAAAATGTGCCCCCACATTTGTCCCATGGTGTAGTGATAGTTTACAGCCAAAGAGTTCAAACGAACAAAGAAAGGAAAAAGGAAGGCAGACCCGAAGCAAAATCGTCCACCACGGCCTTTAAAGGCAAGAGACTACACTATTCTTCTTGAACATTCAATATCATCATGAACCATATCCCATCATGAGGAATTTAGTTATTTAAGAGTGACTCGCCTACCAACCTTTCTATATGAAGAGTATTAGTCGCATACAAAGGGCACATTCACTATCATGTCAACCATATCTCTCCAAATCTATCTTCTCAGTAGGAGTAAACCATATTTTACTTCGGGTATTTTACTTTTCTGTTATTTAGTTTTAGTTCATACTTCATTACTCATTTACTAAAACAACCTACTTTCATATTTTTCTATTGCGATTGTGGAAGTCAATTCATTCAAGATTGAGACCTTGGGTGCGACCGAAACAACCATAAAAAACATGAGCTCTTTTACGGTGGTTGGAAAAATACCGCAGGTAGTTTCAGGTAGCTCCCATCCTAAATTATTTCAGCCGTTTGATTTCAAATTACCCCACCTAAATTATTCCAGCCGTCCAACCTTTAAGAAAATTAAGTATAATTTGTTGGGGGTATGATGGTCATTTTGTTCATGAAAAGTTTCTCGTCTCTCCCCTGCTCCCACCCTCGATCCGCTCAGTGCGGCGCCGGCAGCCTCCTCCTTTCTGTGCCTCAGGGCGCCGTTGCCCTCCTCAGCAGCTGGATCGGAGCCGCCGGACTCTCCCTGCAGGATTGGATCTGCCGGCCACCTCTCTCCCATTGCCAACGGAACGGAGGCCACCGTCCCCATCTCGTCCGTTGCAATTGCGTGGCTGCTCGGCGACGACGACCTCGACGAGCTGCGCGGCTGCATCGATCTGAGGTTCGGGTTCGAGTCGCCGGTCGTGTCCGGGTGCGCGGTGTCCGACGAGGGCAGGAGCAGGCTGGTCAAGACGCTGCCTACGCCGTCGCTATCAAGGGAGGCAGTGCCGCGGAGGGGTGCGCCATCCCATGCACCTGCGGCGCCTCGTCGGAGGCCTCCGAGCCCAATCTTCTGGTATCATTCTGTTGTCAGAATCTTAGGATTTATATTGTTTCCTATGCTCTTCATCCATGATAATAGTAATGGAGAAATTTGTTGATCTGTACTTCTGTAGCAATTGAAGGATTGATAAGATTGAAGAGAAGGTAGAATCTGATGATGTAAGTATTTTTCAACTACCAATGGTTACACTCATTTACTTCAGATCTGCCCGTAATTTCTAGCGGGACTTTAAGCTTGTGACATGAAGTACTATTTTTGTTCACTGACTACCCAGTAATAACTTGTTAATAAGTTACAGCTACACTTAGCTTATATGAACGTTGAGTAGATAGTACTACTATCTCAGGTTCGGGAATAGAAGTAGCTATGACACAGAACTAGCTTCAGCTGTTGTTTACTTTGTGCTTTGGTCCCAAGGTGCCATTGTTTACTTTGTGCAGTTTGTGATTTTAGATCTTATGGCATGTTATTAGGTGGTAGAATATATTTCTTCTTTGTAGCAACTGAACTGCAAATCTGAATGTCAGGGCTTATGTTAGTTCTTATTATTATCTGTAAGTGAAAGGGTAATGACCGATAGCTTATAAATTGCTTGGAAACAATCAGCTGATGCTTTCTTGGAGGACATGATAATAAGGAGGGAGCTACCTGACAACTTCTGCTATTACCAGCCTCACTATGATATGCTGACGGGTGCTTGGGAGTGTCCGAGGAAGACACTGTTGGATCATGCTTCTGACAAAAGAGAGCACATTTACGCGTGAGATAATTTATATTTTGCAAAAACAAGTTGTTTTACGATATAAACATGACACTGAATCAGAACTTACTATGATCACCTTATGACATTCTCGTTTTCTTTGTGCAGGACATGGGTTTCAGTTTGTTCGACTAAATACCCTAGTAACTAAATGTGATGATGATGACAGGGTGTAATGTTTTCATTGTAGCTCATCTGTCAGCTCAAGTAGAATAAAGCATGAGATTCTGGTAGGTCATGATAAATTCTTATAAAGAAACTGCTGATTTCATGAAGTTTCTATGGCTTCACCGCCATGCTAACATATGTGTCCTATCACATTTTCATTTGGAAAATATGTTCAAGCCTCATGCATTCAGAAAGCAACCGTCTTAAAATGGAATCGTACAAGAAGACTATAACGGTTAGTGCTACACAACAACATTGTATATCATCTATTTCCTATCTTAGACGCTACACAACTGACATTGTATTTATCTATTCTGTTGTACAGAAGGAGGAATACGATGCCCGTAAGGCAGAGGAACCTAAAGGTGCAGATGACGACATCATGGAGGTCAGCAATCTTTGATGCTGGCAAGGAAACAAAAAACCCACTAAGCGAAAACCTGGACGTCCGAGGAAGAATGAGACTGTTCATACAAAACCTCCACTTAACCCAGTCAAAAAACAAGAGCCATACAAGATACCATGACGTTCAGGGGAGTGGGAGTTCAAGGTAGTTTCCGGGAAGAGACATTCATGGGCAGTTGAAGATGCGTCATCTTCATAGCATGTTCTACAATTTATGAATATTTCTGTTTTCCACTGTTTTCAATTCATGTATGAGGCGGACCAGGAATTCAAATAGCAAACGATACAGGTGCTACTGCCTGGTTCTTCCAGAGTTAGTTATCCAACAATACAGACCACGGAATGGTACAAGGACAGTAAGTCATAACGGTTTTCTGGATGAGAGGAGATAGGATAAATTTACCTCTAAACTTCTTTTTTATAAAATAGGGGTTTTCCCCGTTCCATTTCATTGAATGAAAATGCGCCACAGCGCAATGTCAGATTACAGCTCCCAGATTTTCTCAAAGTACAAGACCAGGTTCAAAGCCTCAGCGCGAAGGCTGGAGACGAGTTTTTACGGCTACTCCTTATTACAGAACTCAAAGGAAGCAAGACCATGCCACAAACACATCACGGTGAAACCGCCCAGTTGGTGTAGATGGCGAGGTTGCGGTGACGCTCGGCGTTAGTCAGCGAAGGGGAGAGGAGCTTCAGGTCCAAGCGATTCTGAGCAGTTCCCCATGCTTGCGCTCCAGCTTCCTGATACCCCAGTCTAGCAGTGATGTCGACTTGCAGAGGGGACGCCAACGCACCAGTAGCTTGATCAACTCTGTCCATATAGCCTTCATTCTTGTCCGTCGTATTCCCTGAAAGCACATAGAATTACGAAAATTGCATAAAGCACCACCTATAAACTTCTCTTTGGCAAGTATGTGCATGTCACTTTCCAGAAGTAAATGAAGATAATGATACAACAGCTTGTCTAATACTATGCTTAAGCTCATCCCATGCCGAACCTGCATACTGAAAGTAGAAAACACTACATGAGAAATCAATATATGATGCACAAAATTTACAGTCAGATTACAGCCAGATTCAGCCTTTCAGGATCACCTCCTCCACACAGTGAGGGACTGATTCTAGTAACACACCCCCACACCTCACCCTACGACCATACTTAGCAGTAGTTCATAAGCTACGTGATTCCCATGCGTTACTCTGATATGTCATGTTCAGGTCACTGATAATCGCAGCACGATCACTTTCTAGAAGAATTGGCATGCAGCGAGATTTGCTATCCGTTTTATCCCTTCTAGAGCGGACAGTGCTTCAGCATATTTAGCAGAACAGCAGAACCACAATATGTCAGCATATGCTAGCAATAACTTACTTCATGAAGATGACAGCAATGACCGGACAGAGGCGTCCTGACGATGCTGATCTCATTGCTGACAAGCAAAGACACAGGGGCGACTAGTCCCGTCATGCCAATGGTGGCAGCTGCCACGATATGGCCGTCCACGCCAGCATCATCCCGTAGGACACGCCTCCCTTCTTCAACCCTTGCATCTCCCCGCTAAGGGTGCTCCAATCCCCGGAGATGAATACCACGGCCACATACACGACGGCAGAGGCGGTGTTGCTCTTCAGACCGCCAACGACGACAGTGTAAGCGCAAACCCGGCCGCGAACACCGCCGACACGGTGCTCTTGATCCCGTCCGAGCCGTGGCTCACGCCGACGAGCGCGGCGGAGACGGTGCGCAGCGCCGCAGTCAACTGGATGCGTCGTCCTCGTATGCCAACTGCTCCTCCTCGTGCCTGGTTGCCAAAGGCCGTCGACGGCGCCCGCGACCAGCTGCTGCCGGAGCCTTTCTGCATCATCAAGGTGTGGACCAGACAAAATAAATGAAACATAAACTTTCAGGTTCGGTTCTATTCCCGGGAAAAGGAAGAGCGGGACAGGACAAGCAAACGATTACTACTAAGGCCCCGCTTGGATGGCCGTTTCCGCGCCGTAATTCGTCGGAAAAAAATACGGAGCTCCTTAGGTCCGTATACTTTACGCCCGGAAACGCCCGAAAACGGCCGGAAAATACGGAGGGGGAAATTTTAACGCTAATCCAAGCGGGGACTAACTTGATGAGAAATACAGACTACAAAGACTGCCTGTTACTTGTTCATGGAAAATGGCACCGATCCTCCATAAAATTACTAGCGGAACATAAACAACCGAGGATATAGAGGGCTCCAATCAGGCATCAGCGGCGGCAGCATAAACAGATGGAATCAACTTAGAAGGAAAGGAGGGCAACCAACCTGGTCGGCGACTGACGGAACTCCCTGCACCTGCCGGGTGGAATCAAGCTACACGCAGTCACGCAGCTGGAAGAAACGAACGAACCTCCTTGTTCTTGCCCCCTCCCACAGGGAACCAAGAGGAAGACGAACCCCTGGCTCACCGAACCATGGACGATGTACGGAGGGAGGTAGGGGCACTACCACAGAAAGGGCTATCAGTGGCGCACCAAATTGCAATTCTGTGGCGCACCCGCCAAATTGCTAGGTGCGCCACAGAATTCTCGCCACAAAAATTTATTCTGTGGCGCACCAAGCAAGGTGCGCCACAGAAATATTTCTGTGGCGCACCAACCGACCGTGCGCCACAGAAATATTTCTGTGGCGCACCACCCCCACCGTGCGCCACAGAATGTTTTTGAAATTTCGAAAAAAAGGGCGGCCAGATCTAGATCTGGATCTGACCAGATCTAGATCTGGCCGCCCTTTTTTTCGAAATTTCGTTTTTTTCGTTTTGTAGGAGGAGTCGCCGGAGGTTGGTGGAGGATGGTGGTCGTCGTCGGAGGTCGCCGGAGTTCGTCGGATTTCGCCGGAGTTCATCGGATTTCGCCGGAGTTCATCGGATTTCGCCGGAGTTGGAGGAGGGGATGTCGCCGGGTGGAGGGGGAGGTCGCAGCATGTGGTGGATGAGGTTGTCGGAGGTGAAGGTCACCGGAGGTGGTGGGGGAGGAGGAGGAGCTCGCCGGAGGTCGTGGTGCGTGGTGGAGGAGGAGGAGCTCGCCGGAGAAATGGAGGAGAAGGGGAGAGGAGAAGAGGAGAGGAGAAAGGGAGAGGAGAAGAGGAGAGGAGAAAGGGAGAGGAGAAAGGGAGAGGAGAAGAGGAGAGGAGAAATGGAGGAGAAGTGGAGAAGGGGAGAGGAGAAATGGAGAAGGGGAGAGGAGAAGTGGAGGAGAAGGAAAGAGGAGAAGTGGAGGAGAAGGGGAGAGGAGAAGTGGAGGATAAGGGAAAAGGAGAAGGGAGAGGAGAAGAGGGCGCCGGCTGGATTCAAAATTTGAATCCAGCAATTCTGTGGCGCATGGGCTGCCCATGCGCCACAGAATTTTTTTTTTCTTTTTTTTGATTTTGCTGGGAAAATCCTTCTGTTGGCCATATCTTTTTTTTGGTTTGGAATTTGAGGATTCTGTGAATGGCTGACCGGGTAAACCCCGGTGGCATCGAATCCGAAATTTTCTCTAGTTTTTTTTAAGGTATTATACGCATTTTTTCGACGTCGTATGCAAAAGTTATGCCCGTTTTACATTTTTTAACGGGTTTTGCAAAAAAGGTCAAAATTCATATTCAAAATTTCTATACCTACTAGACACTCAAACCTAACTACATGTCAAAGGATTTTATTTTTTGAATTTTTTATCATTTTCTTTCACTAGGTGCAAAACTGAAAAGGCGATCCACGGGGGGGGGGGGGGGGGGGTGCGTGGGGTGAATGTCCTTTCTGTGGCGCACCAGCCACGGTGCGCCACAGAATTTCTTTTTCAAAATTCAAAAGTCCCGCCTCCCAGATGACTTTCTGTGGCGCACCGTGCTTGGTGCGCCACAGAAAGATGAATTTCTGTGGCGCACCAGCCACGGTGCGCCACAGAAAAGGCCGAGATGGGACCACGGCCCACTGATTGAAGGTGGGGCCCACGCATATTCTGTGGCGCATGAGGAGTGGTGCGCCACAGAAGTCTCTATTTCTGTGGCGCATGGCGTGCAGTGCGCCACAGAAAGTTGATATTCTGTGGCGCATGGGCTAAGGATGCGCCACAGAATGTTCAAATTTCTGTGGCGCATCGACAGCCATGCGCCACAGAATTATTTTTTGTGGCGCATAAATTAAGGGTGCGCCACAGATAGTCAACCTCCCTATAATGCTTTTCCTGGTAGTGGGGTTTCTTTGAGGACGCGAGGGGGGAGGAATCGAGGATGCGGGAGCGAAAGCCGTCGGTTTGGCCGCCCGGCGAGTTTGGGGAAACGGCACCTACTGCCGGCGGCGAGTTTGGGCGCGATTTGGAGACAGCGGCGGCGGATCAGAGAAGTGGACGGAGAGAATGAGATTAAAAAAGAGGATCTGACAGGGTGGGGTCGGTCAGAGGAAATTACCTAAATACCCTTTAATATCAGATAAAAATAATACAATTTTGGTACTTACCGGTAGTTTCTGGTAGTTTCAATCTGGTAGTAGGTAGCTCCTATTTTACCACTGTCGGATTTAAGCGGATGAACGGTTATTAAAAATAACAAGTACTGTAAAACTTGTAAAAAAACATTCGCTTAATCTCTTCGTTGAGACGATATAAAAAATAGAAGAATACTTCCACGAAATTAATTGTGCTTCAATAAATTTGTGCACTTGCAGGCCTGCGAGCGAGCAAACGCTAGCAGCATAGCCGGGAAAGGAAGGCGAGCGATCCCACAAGGAGACGTCCGAGGTTCAGCATAAGAGGCAAACCAGTAGCATTTTTTTTTTTTTGATAAAGGGATTTTATTACTTAAAGAGTATTAAGCATTACACCCGGCCTCTGCATAACTGAGATGCACACAGCCCAAAACCGTCCAACATGTCCAAAGCAACAGAAATAAAAGAGCGGATTACATATCATCTTGAGAAATTGTAAGACCGCCCAAGGAAACTAAGAGCTGATCCGCAGACTATGCGACCATCCATGCCGGGAGAAAAGCTCCCTGGCTGCCGCCTCCAATCGCGACGATACCTCCAAGAACAAATCCCGGTGCTCCACACGCTGAAGGACCGACCATAATCGGAGAGTAGCTGTGCAACGGTAGATAACCTGCAGAATAGAAGAATTTTTGTCATTAAAAACCTTGTCATTTCTACACAGCCAAAGCGACCAAATAACGGCAATCGCTCCCACCCTAATAAGTAATTTAAACCTAGGATCGACCCCGTTTAGCCAGTTGCCAAAAATATTTGCAACGCTCCGCGGGGGATATAAGGTAGAACCTATTTGGACAGCTGACCATATAGACCGAGCAAACTCACATTGGAAGAAAAGGTGTTTAATGGACTCATCATGAGTACAGAAAACACACTTTTTACTCCCATGCCAGTTGCGCTTGGCAAGGTTGTCTTTTGTAAGAATAACTCCCCGACGAAGATACCACGCAAACACCTTTGTTCTGAGAGGTATCTTCATCTTCCAAATTTTCGTATTAGAATCAACCGGAACATCAGATTGGATAAGAACTCTATACATGGAAGCAACCGAGAAAATACCATTCTTAGTTGGAATCCAACGAAGTTCATCAGGGCCTTCCTGGAGTTGAACAGAGTCCAACCGAAGCAACAAAGCATTCCAAGCTGCTTCTCGAGGCCCTAATAGCGTTCTCCTAAACGATACATTAGGTGGGGATGTACCCATCACCTTAGCCAATGTATCGCTTTGTAACGCACCACATTATATAGAGCCGGATACTGTTCACGAAGAGTATTTTGGCCAAGCCATCTATCTTCCCAGAACCTAATCTCCGATCCATTCTTAATGGAGAATGAAGCATGTGGGAAGAAATACTTTTTTGTGGCCATGAGACCAGCCCAAAAGTGTGAATCTCCAGGTTTCCAAACAACCTGGGATACAGCTTTTTCTCCCACATATTTCCTTCTTACGAGAGTTTGCCAAATTCCTTCTTCCGACAGAAGTTTAAATAACCATTTACCAAGTAGTGCTCTATTCTTGACCTCGAGGTCATGAACTCCGAGCCCACCTTGGTCTTTTGGCCGGCAAACCACACTCCATTTAGTCAGTCGATACTTCTTCTTCTCACTATCCCCTTGCCAAAAGAATCTTGAGCGGAAATAATCCAATCTTTTCAAGACCCCTTTAGGCAATTGGAAGAAGGAAATCATATACAGCACCATGTTTGTCAGGACTGAATTAATGAGAACCAATCTTCCTCCGAGGGATAGGAGTTTACCTTTCCAACTATTTAAACGAGACTGAAGTCTTTCCTCCACCAACTTCCATTCAACATTTGTGAGTCTCCGATAATGAATCGGGATCCCCAAGTAGTTGATAGGGAATTGGCCCTGTGCACACCCAAATAGCTCGACATACACAGAAGCTTCATCCTGGGCCTCGCCAAAATAAAACAATTCACTCTTATGGAAGTTTATCTTTAGACCCGATAATCGCTCGAATGCCGATAGAATTAACTTTAGGTTCCGAGCTTTTTCGATGTCATGTTCCATAAAAAGGATTGTATCATCGGCATATTGAAGGATCGATAATCCACCATCGACCAAATGGGGGATCACACCTTCAATTTGACCCTCAGACTTAGCACGCTCGATCAAGATGGCCAACATATCCGCCACTATATTAAATAGAATTGGCGACAGAGGGTCTCCTTGTCTAAGACCCTTTTTCGTTTGGAAGTATCTACCAGTGTCATCATTGACTTTGATGGCCACACTTCCACCCGAAACAAAGGAATCAATAAGCGCACGCCATTCAGAAGAAAAACCTTTCATTCTGAGCGTCTGTTGAAGGAAAGACCAATTAACTTTATCATAAGCTTTTTCGAAATCAATTTTTAAAATTACCCCATTCAGCTTCTTCCTGTGCAATTCATGGACCGTTTCATGCAAGATTGCAACCCCATCGAGGATATTGCGGCCTTGCATAAAGGCAGTCTGAGAAGGCCGGACCACATGGTCCGCCACACTGCTCAGCCGAATCGTTGCAACTTTAGTGAATATTTTGAAACTTACATTAAGAAGGCAGATAGGTCTATACTGTTGAATCCTTTCTGCCTCATTAATCTTAGGTAACAAAATAATCTCACCAAAATTCAGACGAAATAACTCCAGCTGACCAGCGTGTAAGGAAGCAAACATATTAAGCAAATCAGACTTGATTACATCCCAGAAATTCTGATAGAACTCTGCTGGGAAACCATCCGGTCCAGGTGCTTTATTGTGTTCCATTTGGAAAACAGCCATACGCACTTCGTCCTCTGAATAGGATTTAGTGAGCAGGTTATTCTCTTCAACAGAAACCTGGGGAATATCAGCTGTTCTTGACTCGTCCAGAGTGAAGTTCCCTTCCTCTGGAGCTCCGAACAGCCCCTTATAATAATTAGTAATGTACGTCTTTAGTTGCTCCTGACCCTCAATCGTTCCTTCATCCTGCACTAGGGAATGAATGCGCTTTTTCCTATGTCTGCCATTGGCAATACTGTGGAAATAGCACGTATTCGAGTCCCCTTGAAGGATGAATTTTGCTTTGGAACGTTGATACCATTTCAACTCTTCCTCACGCAGAAGTTTGGCTATTTCCGCATTGGATTGGCTTTTCAGCTCAATTTCCTGTGGGGATAATAAGCGCACCTCTGCCAAAGCCTCCAAATCATCAATAATGGAGGAAAGACGTAACTTTTCTTTTTTAAGTAAACCAGTAGTATGGCGTGCCCACCCTACAAGATGAGTGCGCATAGCCCGCATCTTGTTATTCCATATCTGGATCGGAGAGGCACCCGCGACTGGTCTGTCCCAAATCCTTTTAACCATGTCATGGAAACCCTCCCTCAGCAGCCAACCAAGTTCAAACTTGAAGCGTGGTTTGGTTGGAGGAGTAACCATACCGGTGGACAAAAGAATAGGAGCATGATCCGACAGACCCTCAATACGCTCTAGAGCCCGTACTGAAACCAATGGGAACTTGGATTCCCAATCGGCGTCCATCAGCACGCGGTCCAGTTTTTCGTATGTGGGTTCAGGCAGAGAATTAGCCCAAGTGAACTGTCTCCCAACCATTGAAATCTCTCTTAAATCCAAGCTGTCAATGACCGCATTGAACAAGAGAGGCCAACGATTGTCAAAACGTCCCCTACTTTTCTCGAACGGAAAACGAAGCAAATTAAAATCCCCTCCGATGATCAGTGGATGCGGATTGTCTTTACAAACCAGTAGCATGCCAGGATCTACCTCCTGAACACAATCATCGTAGGGCTCAAGCGCCATGTCACGATCTTGAACACCCAACTCCATGCACGTCTGAGCCCACGACGTGTGTCTGACCGGAGGCTGCATGGGCGACAACTGACATGGTGCCCGGTGGCACAAATTACCTAGTGTACTTTTGAAAATTAGTGTGCAAGTAGGGTCCAATTTATCTAATCATGTCTTTCTATTTTTCTTCAAACAGTCGGCCAATGGGTCCCACCTGTAAGCAGAATTATACTATGAAATGAAAGAAAAACGTTAAGTCGAATTATCTTTACCATTGGGTCCTAATGTAATTGCAGTCAAAGCGTTTTGACCAAACAAAAATGCACCGTGCGGGTGTGGAGAGTCATTTGTCCACAAATAAGGGGAAACTTAGGAGCACGCACACATAATGGGAATAGTGAGTAAAGGGCCCGGACTAAGAACAGTAGTGGAAATTTCCCTATGCATAAATGGTGATATTTTTCTATTTTATATCACAAATAATAATGCTAATACAAAAATTTCACTATGATGTACTCTCAAATTGATAGCCATGCGTTCGCATGGCTTGTAAGTACTTTTCGGTGGGACAGCTAGTCTGTATTTAAATGTTAGATAATGGAAGAGGAGAATTTACAGTTCTTGATTACTACAAAATGCATTTTAAAATACTAAGAAAAGCATCAAATGCTAGCAATGTAAAAATATTCTTAAATAAGCCTAGTGCTCGAATTCCATCTGTGGCTGAAGTATAACTTGTCTATGTTAATGGCAGAAGGATACTAATCATCATGCTTTGTCAAATGGCACAAATTTAAGTAGGCTTCACTGCTACCTTAGAACATGTGAATAGTATCAAAGATGAGAAGAAGCATGATAAATATATAATTTGATCCATCATTACTGAAATCAGCTTTGCTAATTTAAAATACAAGCAAAAAGAAACATCTCTCTACTAAAACATGAAAGTTCAAATGAATTTTTCATGGCTGACTGGCAGAACAAAATATGCTCGGTGCGTGATTCAATCAGTCATGGTAACCGTTGACAGTGAGGACATACTTGCTTGTTGATGACCTTTTCTTGAAATCGTCTAGTGTCAACTTGGTAGGTTCATCCGCTTTGCCATCAATTGTTAAGATCAGATCATTGAGTTTGCTAAGTCTGTCCACGCCATGAACATCTCCCAACCTTTCAAAACTAAGTTCAAGCCTTTCAAGCTGAGGGGTAGCCTTCCTTGAAAAGTTGAGCGCTGGAAGACCAGGTATAAATATGCGAAGCAGCTTCAGCTTACAAATCCTCCAGGTGGGACATAGATCTCTCCGGTTTTAGACTTATTTTGCACAAGAATGGCAGCCACATCAGGATCCTGGTTTGCTACACTAATTAAAAAGGTGAGGGAAAATAATGAACCTAGCTCGCTAAGGACAGCCAAATTATCTGTGTTGAGAGCTGTTGCCGAAAGGGCTAATTTGACAAGCTTGTGAAGTTTTGGCAGCCAATTTGGGAGTTTAAGCAACTTGCCTGACAACTCGAGAGCAGCCAGATATACTGGAGGAGATGCCATGGTGTCCAGTGTGTCTAGGAAGTGAGAGGACTCGTCGTCGATCACAAGAGTTTGTAGAGCATAGCCGCTGAGGTACTGGACGGAAGAGAGTAAATCTCTGAACATCTGACTGTTGTTGTGGAGCTTGTAAATGGCCAACTTGGTCAACCTGTTGAGATAACTGAGGTCCGCTGCAGCAGTTGATCCCTTGACGATCTCAACCCCAGACAATACGCGGAGTTCTTTCATTGCTCCCTTGAACTCTTTAGGAAGTTTCAGGGTTTTTCTTCTTCTCTTATCTCCACCAAGTATGTTCCTTATTCGCTCCAGGTGAACTATAGTTTTTGGGAGCTCTTGAATCTTTGTCTCTCTTATATCTAGAGTCTCCAAATACCTCAGCTTTTTAATATCCTCGGGCAGATGGTTGATGTTTGTACCTCGGAGGCTCAGGTACTTGAGCAGAGTCATTTCGCAGATATCCAAGATACTGAAACTCTTGTCCTTAACACCCGCACTGCCTTCCAGGTCTAGAACTTGCATTATTCCAGTCTTGAACGACTTGAAAGGCAGGCGGTCCAGGCTCCCAAACATCGTCAGTGATCGGACATGTGACAGTTTCATGCTGTCTACTCTCTTTGCATGCTTAAATTCATTTCTATGGATGGAGAGCCTCCGGATTTTGCTGCTATGTGAAGTCATGGACCACTGACCACCAAGCACAGTGACAAAATTCTCTTCGCTTGATTTGGATATGATGAACTCGAGGACCATATCATGGACTTGACAACTCTTCACACTTCCATTGCTACTGTGCTCAACGGGTCGTATGATGTTCCTTTCAACGAGCTGATTGAAGCACGTATCTGCAACATCCTCCAAACTCAACCCCTGCTTCTCACTGACAATTCCTTCTGCTATCCATCTTCTAATCAGGCGCTTCCTGCTGATTTTGCGACCCTTTGGAAATATTGTTAGGTATAGAGAGCAAGCCTTTAGATCACTGGGCAAAACACTGTAGCAGTAATTGATTATCCTCATAAACTCCTCTGGCTTACCACATTTTTCCGCCTCTGGAAACAGAGAGTTGCAAACTTCAGTCCATCGTTTTTCTGTATCTTTGCTGGAAGCCACGGCGCCAGCCATGGTAAGAATGGGCAATGGCAGGCCACCGCACATCTCCCACACTCTATCTACAATTTTATCATTACCATTTGCCCGACTGACTTGAGTAACCGTGCACTCGGATAAAGTTTTGCGAAATAACTTCTCAGCTTCTTTATCATCTAAAATATCCATTTGATGGAAACGATGATGGTCAACCAGGGATAACTTGGCAACCGCTTCAAATCTTGTGGTAACGATTATTCTGCTACCGTCGTTGTGTTCGGGCAAACACTTCAAGATTGTTTGCCATGTAGATGACGACCAGACGTCATCAATTAACAGTAAGTACCTGATGAAGAACAAGAAGTGGGTGAGTAGTGTCAGCAGGCGGTCTTCTAACCCTAGTGTTAGCTTTCAGTTACAATGGGAGTTCATAATGATTTTGAAATGTATGCATACACATTAACTTCAGAGGATCTCAGCAAAGAGAATTCAACTTTTCCTATCTAGCAATTGTCTCATAGATAATTCTTGTGAAACTCTACACATGAGACTGAAATTCACATTCCAAGTACACAGACAATCGTTTGGAGAGTCTGGCTCTTGGTTCTCGATCACTATTGTGACTTTCAGGGAGCTCACAAAATTTGAACAAGACTATTATGCTCTAATCGATGGGTCCTCAATAGCAATTTTAATCAGTTTTAAGAACGCTACACTTAGGTTGGCAGCAAAGAAATAGCTACAACATTTTCTCACAAGTTATGGGGATGATAGCTATTTTCTCAAGTAATCAATATGCTGTAGCTATGTTTTCCTTTTCAGAGAGAGACTAGATGAAGAAGAAAATTAAAACATATCAGCTATAAGTAATGTCAACGCTGCATGCAAATATAAAGCTTATATTACTCGGCCTTCCACTTCCACCACTAACTGGTAAAGGGTCATAAGGCTATACGATACCTATTATTTTGGAGCTGCTCGATCAGCTGCTCCTTGTTCGAGGCTCTGTCATCCTTTCTGAGCTTCCACTTGGAGGATTGCGTTACTTGTTTCTTCTCCGGGGTGGTTTCTGTTCGGAGCTGCTCCAGTATGTCATGGAGGACTACATCGGGGTCCGTGTTATGTGACACGGTGATCATCGCCCGGCGCTTGAAATGAATCCCGCAGACCCGGTAGATCGCCTTGGCTGCGGTGGTTTTTCCCACGCCACCATATCCGAAGATGGATAGCACGGCCAATTGCTTGTTCGCATCGGAGATGATCCACTCCTCCAGCTCCTTGTGTACTCTCTCACCCACTGGCTCCTGGATGCTGATGAGCCGCGGGGTTGTCCCCTGGTGCTCAGCGGCGCGGTATCTACCAAAATCAGCCGGCTTCTCTCGGGGTTTTGGATCTTGGACACCGTATCTACCGCGGCGCTCACCCACTTGCTGCGCCCGTTGGCTGAGCTGAGCAATCCTGGTGGCGATTCTGCGGCGGGGATACCATGTGAAGACGTCGTACATGGCCCGGTAGATCTCGTCCCACAAGCCGTTGCCGTGGCGATCCGGTCGGATGCGGCGGGTGACGTCGTCGACGCAGTCTTCGATGTCGTAGGAGACGTCGCGGACCTGCTTGATCCAGTCCTCAGTCTGGTCGTCTGTGTCGCCATCACCGAGATGACGGAGGAAGGCCTGCATGCTGGCCAGCTCATCGTTGATGAACTGGATGTCGCCCCGGACGCCACGGATCAGGGCGTACTCCTCCGCGAGAAGGCTGCCGAGCTTCACCAGCACGGAGTTGACGGCAGGTGTCGATGTGCGTAGCGCCAGATCCATCGCCAGGCAAGCTCACACACATGCGACCTTGGAGGAGAAGGTGCGAGAGCGCGCGGCAGGTGTTGATGTGTGTGGCTAGCAGGAGGAGGTGCCCGCACACATCTTACCTTTTCGTTTCACTAAAAATGGACGCACCGGCCTCTTTTTTTATTTTTTTGCCAAACACAGTACAACACAGACGTTTACATACACGCGGTGACACTCACCGGCTATTCAACATATAGCTAGGGCATAGAAAAAGTTATTTGGCGCCAACGATTTTTTTATCATTACATAAAAAATTAATCTAATGTACATCAATATAGTTGCGTTCATATTGATCCATAACAGAATGATCGCCATAAGAAATCAAAGATATGAGTCGTAGAAAACATAAAAAAAACTCACAAAAAACAACGTAAACATATGTATCTTTGAACATCACGTAAAATAACTTTTTTTATGTCATGTCTATATGTTTTCTTACGTTTTCCTGAATTCCGAGATAAGACAAAAATTACGTGGCCTAAGAATCACGTACGTATGACTGTGAAGAAACGGGAATGGATGTAGAATAACTATTCTCCACTCTAAGTGTCAAATATCGAGTCCCTATATATAAACTCTTCTATCATACATTTGCTTCCTTTAATAGATAATGTTCTGCAATTAACTTTTGTACTTTTCTTTCAGAAATTATTGTAACTAGACGCTATAACTCGTACATACACTTGCATGGACAAGTTAATAAATTTTATAGACAACGCCACATATATGATACATTATTTTTCATAACTAAGTTGAAAATACTTTTATTAGATTAGTTATGAGTACCATCTTCATAATGCATGTTTCAATATAACCTTGCACCAATATATACATACAAAAACTTGCAGTAAAAAATGTCCATTGGAGATCATGCAAAAAATGTCTACTGTAGACCATAAAAAAAACTACTACCTCCGATCCGAAAAGACTGTCGGAAGCAGTACTATAAAGATGAACGTAATCAGCTATTTCTGGGCCACACTTATAAAGGACCGGAGGGAGTACTAGAAACGAGCTTGTTGCCGGGCAAATAGGCCATATATTACCGAGCATCGTCAAAACCACTCATCTTAAATATGTGTGGCACCCCCCTCTGACACATATTGCCAGAGAGGCGGTCGCCCCGTGCGCCAGCCCAGGATATCCGGACGCACGTTACGACAATGCAACATAACCGAAATATCATTACACAATCAGGCCCGGAGGGCTACAAATGGTTTACATGGCCAATAAGGCATGAGAAATTTTCATGGCCAAGTATGGCACCGGACAGAGTTTAACTGGCAGTGGAAGGTAAAGACACGGCAACGGCTTGGTGCGGCTCCATTCCACAGGCATCTGGCTGGGCTACTGATCCTAGCACCACTAGTGGAGAACGCCTCACTAGTCCCGGGTCGTGAGGGCCTCTAGTCCCGGATCTGGACCCGGGACTATGAAAGCGGGACTAGAGGCCCCCCCCCTCTAGTCCCGGGTCAGTTACGATCGACCCGGGACTAGAGGCTCCCCCACGTGGTGGCAGCCAGAGCACCCTTTTTTGTTTTCCCGCCAAATCTCAAATTTAAAACTAATTAATTACAAAACAGAGGTTGCCCCCTTTTTTTCCCACCAAATCTCAAATTTAAAACTAATTAATTACAAAACAGAATAATACATATAGCATATCAAAATGTTCATAAAAGAAATATGTATCTGATAAAAATATAATTTGTTCTTTATGATAATTAAAAAAAATTAATTACAGCGAGATCACAACCGGGGCAAAAGCCCGTATAGCTATTCGATTATATGGAGATCATAACCGGAACTAGCGCCTCTTGGTGCCATTGTATTTTCCCTCAGGGTTTATGACGTGGTTCACCAAAAATCCCGCAATTTCCTTTTGAAGCGGTACATAAAGCGCTCCTTTGGTTGCAGTCTACTCCGCATTTCATCCAACTATAAAAGAAGGAGATCAATATGAATATCAATCATGATAATAATTATGAATGACACTCAACAATGGTAATAAAATAAAATTGTGAATATATTTGTTCACGTACCTCTATAAATTTCGATGGATTCCGCTCACTGACCTCCCCGCGAATCCACTCGCAAACGAAGAATCCACACAAATTGGATGACGATGGCTGCCTCTCGCACTTTACGAGAATAGAATTCAATAAATAATAATCAAGCATGATATAATGGTATTGAAATTAGAATTAAAGAGATGCGCGGACCTAGCTCGTACTACTTACCTTGACTTTATGAAACGAAAGCTCTTTTTGAAAATCACCAGTTGTGCTCTCGGTGAAAGCTTTCCAAATCCTGCCCGGCAAAAAAATGAATAAATGAGTTATTAGTTACTTGATATCTCAGGAAATGAACAAAAGAGACCGATATAGTGCGACAATGATTGAAATTACTTTTGGAGCACATCTTTAATGATTTGGTACTTCTCTTCGGCTGTATCCAATGAGTCGTTGAGTTCAACTTTTCCAGCGTCAACTTCAACGATTAGCAGAATGTAATGGAAGCTGCGGACATGTTTATATACGTCGGTAACTCATCAGTTGCAACTAACATTCGATTAAGCAAAAATTAATGTGTGCAAGACAGTAACAGTAAGGAAATAGTATCTTCTTTTTGTAATGTTGCCTTTGTATGAACCTTCGCAAGTTCCTCTCCGTTTCCTGGGGGAATTGTAATAGCAATTTTTCATTAATTCGTACTGGGTCAACGAACCCAATGTCATATATTCTTTTTGCGTCACATTCATGACTCTTCATTCTGCATAAATAGCGTAGTGAGCATAATTATAGGCAATAAACGAGATGTGCTACAGACTTTATTATGGAAACAAATGAATTGAATCACTTACAGACAATAGGTACTGATGATACTCAAGTCGAGGGCATCAAGCTTGTATAACTGATAGAGTTCTTCAAAATCAATCGTCATCTCATCTTTACCAATGAAATGCTCTTCTGTAATTTTCACAAGGATCATTCTTCGATTTTCCTTTACGGCCTGCAAGTACCAGTCATGCAGTATTCGCATTTGTGTTGGTAGACGATTGATCTGATCAGGTGGCACCAGAGACTCCCCGTATATCCATGGCCATACTACTTCCAACATAGGCCCCATATCTCCGCCGTCTATTCCCGCTTCCAGTTGAGCAAGAGAAATACCAGCGTCTGCAGCAAATATCGCCCTCATATGGGCTGGTACAGCTGCAATGTCCGCCGCCAAGCCCTGATTAGTGGGTAACACCTTGAGCGGGGAGATCGACTGTTTTGCCTGTTGTCCGAGCTGGGCAACGTCTCTTTTCCCGCTGGCACTACTACTTTTCTTTGGGCGGACGCTAACTTTCCTCATACATCGCAAATAGTCATCAGCCTTATTTATCTCAGATTGCGATGGCTGTTGAAGAAAGTCCTTACCCCACTTTTTTGCTTCCGGGGTAAATGTTTGCTTTTCCTCGGGCTTTTTTGGTGCAAAGTGTCTTTTCACCTCGGCGTCCACGATCACGGCGTTTTCCTCAGGAGTCCGGTCGTAAGCTCGGACGGGAGGAGCCGGCGGTACTTTTGGGAGGGGCTCCTGTCGGGTTCCGTGTCGGTTACCCATCGAAAATGAAGGGGTGCGCTTCCTCTTTTGGCTCTGATCCTTAGTGAGCGGAGGCGGCGGAGGCGGCGGAGTCGGCTGAGGAGTCGGGTGATGTGGCGGCGGAGATCGAGATGGACTCGTGTTGTGGTGGTCATCCCTCTCGTCATCATGTGGACTTGGAGGTGGCGAATGGCGACTCGGAGGAGACGATGGTGGCCTTGGCGCCGAGCCAGGAAGCACGATGTATTTCTTGCGCCATAGAATGTTACCACCCCCGACGTCTCCCAGTGTCCTCTCATCATCAGCTCCAGGAATTTCAAGCTCCATTGATTCATATCCGGGTAGAACTTGATCCACACCGACATGACCATAGCCATCTGGAATCGCATTGCAATGCCACCGTGCTGTAGATTCACAAGTTAAAGCATATCCGTCTGCCACCTTGAAGGATAAGTTCCTCACTCCCACATGTAGCTCACAACTTGTCTTCTCCCTGATATCATCCACGGGGTAGCGATCCATCGGTGCCTGATGAGCATCGACCGCCGTGGAAGCCACTGAGCTTCTCCGCTGAGATGGGCCGGCTTCATGACTATCTTGCTGCAGCTGATGAGTTGGTCTTTGCTCGCGCAATTCCTCTATTTGCTGTTGTTGGTGCTTTACGATATTAAGTATTTCCTCGTTCTGTTTTTCCAGGTTGTTCAACCGGGCTTCCTCCTCCTGCTCCCTCCTCTTCTTTGCTCTCGCTCGGCTTCTATAAGATTGACGGTCCTCGGGAAACCCAAGACTCCACGGCACATCTGGTCCAAAGCCTCGTGTTCTTCCCGGTTTTTTAGGATTCTTTTGCTTATTTTTTCTCGGTTTGCTAGACATGTCCTTCACATAGAAAACCTGAGCCACATCATTGGCTAAGATGAATGGTTCGTCTAAGTATGCAAGATTGTTGAGGTCCACTGTTATCATTCCGTACTGCTCGTCTACCTTTAACCCGCCTGCTGTCAGCTTGACCCATTTGCACCGAAACACGGGGACCTTAAAAGTAGGTCCATAGTCAAGTTTCCATATCTCCTCTATGTAACCGTAGTATATGTCCTGTGACCCATTGTTGTTTGTTGCATCAAAGCGGACACCACTGTTTTGGTTGGTGCTTTTTTTATCTTGGGCGAACGTGTAAAATGTATTCCCATTTATCTCGTACCCTTAGAAAGTCCATATAGTCGAAGATGGTGACCTGGACAACAAGTACAGCTGATCTTCAATACTGTTGTTATTGTTGAGATGTGTTTGCAACCAACCGCCGAAAGTCTCCATGTGTTCATGTCTAATCCAGTAGTCAGGCTTCCCGGGGTTGTTGAAGCATACAATATTCTTGTGTTCCTCGATATACGGAGCCGCCAAGGTGGAATTCTGTAGAACTGTGTAGTGCGCTTGAGTGAAAGAATGCTCGTCCCTACATATTACTGATTTCCTTCCTAGAGTGCCTTTTCCACTCAGTCTCCCCTCATGCCGCGATTCAGGAAGACCAATAGACTTAATGTCGGGAATAAAGTCAACACAAAACTCAATGACCTCCTCTGTTCCATAGCCTTTGGAGATGCTTCCTTCTGGCCTAGCACGGTTATGAACATATTTCTTCAAGACTCCCATGAACCTCTCAAAGGGGAACATATTGTGTAAAAATACAGGACCCAGAATGGCAATCTCTTCGACTAGGTGTACTAGTAGATGTGTCATAATATTGAAGAAGGATGGTGGGAACACCAACTCAAAACTAACGAGACATTGAACCACATCCCTTTGTAACCTTGGTAGAATTTCTGGATCGATTATCTTCTGAGAAATTGCATTGAGAAATGCACATAGCTTCACAATGGGTAGTCGAACATTTTCCGGTACAATCCCCCGCAATGCAACCGGAAGCAATTGGGTCATAAGCACGTGGCAGTCATGAGACTTTAGGTTCTGGAATTTCTTCTCGGCCATAATTATTATTCCCTTTATATTTGATGAGAAGCCAGACGGGACCTTCATACTGCTCAGGACTTCAAAAAATATTTGCTTCTCTTCTTTCGTAAGAGTGTAGCTGGCAGGACTTAGACCTCCTTTATCCGTCTTCATTGGATGCAGGTCCTTTGGGTCTTTCATACGTTGCTGGTCCTGCTGTGCTTCTGGCGTATATTTTGTCTTCCCATACACTCCCAAATGTCCTAGCAGTTTCACGCAAAGATTCTTCGTCACGTGCATCACGTCGATTGCAGAGCGGACCTCTAGCACTTTCCAATAGGGTAGCTCCCAAAATATTGATTTCTTCTTCCACATGGCCACGTGTCCGGTGGCGTCATTCGGAACAGATTGACCGCCAGGACCCTTTCCAAAGATCACTTCGAGATTCTTGACCATACCAAATATATCATGACCAGTACGGCGGACAGGCTTCCTCCGATGCTCTTTATCTTTGAAATGCTTGCATTTCTTTCTTACGGGATGCTTAGCAGGAAGAAATCGATGATGGCCCAGGTACACAACCTTCTTACATTTCTCCAAATATGTACTACCAGTCTCATCTAAACAGTGCGTGCATGTATTGTATCCCTTGTTTGTCTGTCCTGAAAGGTTACTAAGAGCAGGCCAATCATTAATGGTTACGAAGAGCAGCGCTCATAGGTCAAATTCCTGCTTTTTGTGCTCATCCCACACACGTACACCTTTTTCGCCCCACAACTGTAAAAGTTCTTCAACTAGTGGCTTTAGGTACACATCAATGTCGTTGCCGGGTTGCTTCGGGCCTTGGATCAGCACTGGCATCATAATGAACTTCCGCTTCATGCACAACCAAGGAGGAAGGTTATAGATACATAGAGTTACAGGCCAGGTGCTATGACTGCAGCTCTTCTCCCCAAAAGGATTCATGCCATCTGTACTTAGACCAAACCTTAAGTTTCTAGCGTCATCTGCAAAGTCCTTGTACTCTCTATCGATTTTTCTCCACTGCAACCCATCAGCGGGGTGTCTCAACATCTCGTCTTTCTTGCGGTCTTCTTTATGCCATCGCAACAACTTGGCATGCTCTTTGTTTCTGAACAAACGTTTCAACCGTGGTATTATAGGAGCATACCACATCACCTTGGCAGGAACCCTCTTCCTGGGGGCTGGCCCTCAACATCACCAGGGTCATCTCGTCTGATCTTATACCGCAATGCACCGCATACCGGGCATTCATTCTTATTCTCGTACTCCTCACCGCGATAGAGGATGCAGTCATTAATGCATGCATGTATCTTCTGCACATCTAATCCTAGAGAACCTTCTTTGCTTCATACGTACTGTCAGGCAATTCGTTATCCTTTGGAAGCTTCTTCTTCATTATTTTCAGTAACTTCTCAAATCCCTTGTCAGATAAACCAGTCTCTGCCTTCCATTGCAGCAATTCCAGTGTGGTACCGAGCTTTGTGTTGCCATCTTCGCAAGTTGGGTACAACTTTTTTGTGATCCTCTAACATGCGCTCCAACTTCAACTTCTCATTTGCACTTTCTGCTTCTCTCTGTGCATCAACGATGGCGCGACGAAGATCATCATCTACCATGGGCTCATCTGGTGTCTCTTCATCCTCAGCTCCCCCTTGCATTACCACCGTATTCAGGGAACATAGAATTATAGTTGTCATCGTTCTCTTCTTCTCCGTTGTCTTCCATCATTACCCCTTTTTCTCCGTGCTTGGTCCAAAAATTATAGCCGGACATGAAACCGGACTTAATAAGGTGGATGTGAAGGGTTTTTGAGGAAGAGTAATCCTTCTCATTCCGATAGACACGGCATGGACAACACATAAAACCATTCCGCGCGTTTGCCTCAGCCACATTGAGAAAAGATCGCAGGCCTTGAATGTACTCGATAGAGAGTCGGTCATCGTACATCCATTGCCGGTTCATCGAGCACCTTTTGTGCATAAGAAGGGAAAACATCATTACACACAACATCATGAACAGAGAAGTGACCAAATTAATCAATACAAGTTCATCACATTAAAACCAAAGTAGAGTAGTGACCAAATGTAATACATAGTTCTCATAATTAAAACATACATCGAAATTAACATAGAATTAAACTATGTAATGCATTTAAATGCAACAACAAATGCGATCAAAATCGCAACTAAGGTAACCATTGATCCAACAGCATAATGATACCAAGCCTCTCTATAAATGGCATAGTTTCTAATATTTCTAATCTTCAAGCGCATTGCATCCATCTTGATCTTTTGATCATGGACGACATCGGCAAGATACAACTCCAATTCCATCTTCTCTTCTTCACTTCTTTTCAATTTTGCTTTCAAATTATTGTTTTCTTTTTCAAATAAATTTAGCATCTCGACAACAGAGTCGGTTGAAATTTCCGGTTCAACTACCTCCTAGATAAGAATATATATATGTCAAGTGTTGTTCGGCATAATTGTTATAAACACGAAATTAAACAAATAGTTATAAAAGATAATATACCACATCGGAATCATAGACCGGACGAGGGCCGACGGGGACGGATATCAAAACCATGACACTATACATATAACAAACAGTCATATAAGTAAAAAAAAACTATACAACTAATAACTATGCATCTAAATCATACAAGTAAGAATTTTTTTTTAAAAAAAAGATAAAAACAAGAGACTAACCAAGGTGGTGCCGACGACAGGGCGGCACGGGCGATCGACGACGGTGAGGAAGGGGACGGGACGACACTAAAACCTACAAATCATAATTTAATTTAGAGCTCAAATTGCATATATAAAACAAATGAACTCTCTAAGTTGGCATTTCATCAAACACCTAGCTAGCACTACAAAAATGATATGAGCTAAATTTTAGCAACGAAATGAGCTAAACTTGCAATGCCGCCGGAATAAAGGATGAAGTTGCTGACCCTTGGATAGATGGGTGCCACCAATATCTTGACAAATGGTGGGGAAAAAATGGGGATTAACTCGAGCTCGGTAGAGGAAAGAGAGCAAAAATGGAGTGTGCTCTCGAGCAGGAAAAATGGAGCTTGGGGTAGGAGATGATATAGGGAAACTTTTAGAACCGGTTCGTTATACGAACCGGTTCTAAAGGGTCTCGCGCTGGTCCCCATGGCAGCTGCGGCCTGCTCCAACCCTTTAGTCGACGAACCGGGACTAGAGCTCTCCCATGACCCGGGACTAGAGGCTGTCGGCCTCGTAGCCGATGAACCGGGACTAGAGCCCCCCTCTAGCCCCGGTTCCAAATTCATCCGGGACTAGAGCAAAATCTTGCCCTGGACAAAAGGTCTGTTTTCTACTAGTGCACGCTTCTGCTCGATCTCCTTGCTATGGTAGTAGATGAATCCTCTCAACGTCTGGCCACATGAAAAGCCAATCTGAGTACAATGACGTACTCACAAGAAAATAACCACAGGACATGAACAGTCAAACAATCAGGCTACAAGTAGCTAGTAACAATAATAATCTAAACATGGCAAGTATCTACTTGCGACAGTCCAAAAGGATGACAACATGGCATCACAGTAAAACATGGCATAAGCAAACAACGGGAGTACCACAGGCCGGTACAGAGTCCAAGCCAGGAGGGGTTGGATCATGTACCGGGGATCACACAAAGAGCTTACCTGTGACGAATAACGGGTGTGCCCATTGGTACCAAGTAACACAACAAATCATATCATCACAGCTAGGCACACTGGCCTCTAGCCTCACAAGGCTAATCACATATGTCACCACTTGCTAGGCCCACTAGCCTTATCGCATTTCCTTGTCTCAAGTATCATTCCCTATATCATCTTATTGTTTATTAAGTGAGGCCTGGTCGTTCATTAATTCTTTCAAACAGACCTTAAGTTTAACCTCCAGACACGACAAAGACACACAGTGTGACCGACACTGAACTGTTGTTCCATATCCCAGGAACGAGGCTAGCTTGCTAGGTTGAGTCTCTCGAGAGTTTGCTTTACCACCTATCAGAATGCACCCCACTCAGCCGACGCTCCAGGTTTCTCATGCCCAAAGTCGTACTAAGCAAAATACACTCTCGTGACGGTCCACTTGCTAAGACACTCTCCTGCACCACCCTATACGCATGGTACAACGGGCAAGTAAATCCGGCACATCCCCCGGCGCTACCGGGTATGCCTAGCTCCGGACTCCCTATCGCAGTCGAACCCGTGCCTGTCGGCCACTCCCCTCGGACAGTACAACCGAACGACTGCGCCCAACAGATGGCACAAAAGGGGCTTAACAACCTACTAGGTCACGGTTTCCATGGGACAACGGTGGTATCGCGTTCAAGGGTTCAGATTGGTGGCACCATGAATAGACCTTATCGACGTTTGGAGGGGTGTTTCATTTATTCATGTTTCATCATTCACAAGTCCAAATCACAGAGGGTTAGTCCTAACACAACAAGTATAATACCACTTCAACATGAAACAGAAGCAAACTGCACACAATAGTTCAAGCAATGGATAGTTTGCATCGACCGGGTGACTATTGGGCTACCACTGATCGAGCAAACAAAGAAACAAATAAATAGATAAAGATGTGGGCACAGGCAAAATAGAAAAAGGCGTAAACCGGATGACTGTGGCGGAGGTGCCTCCGGCCAGCGCCGTCTCGTTCGACAAAAAGAAAAGAAACATCAACCGGATGACTGTGGCGGAGGTGCCTCCGGCCAGCGCCGTCTCGTTCGACAAAAAGAAAAGAAACGTCAACCGGATGACTGTGGCGGAGGTGCCTCCGGCCAGCGCCGTCTCGTTTGACAAAAAGAAAATAAAACAACACAGTCAACCGGGCGACTGTGGCGGAGGTGCCTCCGGCCAGCGCCGTCTCGTTCGACAAAAAGAAAAGAAACGTCAACCAGATGACTGTGGCGGAGGTGCCTCCGGCCAGCGCCGTTTCGTTCGACAAAAAGAAAATAAAACAATACAGTCAACTGGGCGACTGTGGCGGAGGTGCCTCCGGCCGGTGCCAGCCTCAGGTTGAGTAAATAAAATAAAACAATATAGCACAATCAAGCGGGCGATGGCGGAGATGCCTCCGGCCAGTGACAGCCACGGGTTGAGTAAAATAAAATAAAATAGCACAGTTGACCGGATATAACAAAGCCATGATATCTCGTGACCCACAGTTCACAGATGATAAGCAATAAAATGCACCTATGACAGGAAAAAAATGCAAACAAACAAACACCGCTTGAGTGTTCATAGCAAGTGGTTAGCTTGCCTTCGACGATCGACGTAATTTGGTCTCGACGGTCACGGACGCCACGGTTTAGGGTATCGGTCTGCCGGTACCGCGGGTTACCTATACAAGCATACAAGTGTGCTGAGCATCTAAGCATTTTACAAAAATACAAAACCTATACCACTGGATAGAGCTTTTCAAACTAAGAATTTACAAATTTGAATCACCTCAAACGGAGTTACGGATCAAAAGATATGGCTCGGCGAAGAATAACTATCTACTGCCCACTCCGGAAAAAAAACAGAACGGGCCGAAACTGAACTGGGCCGGGCTGGTCGCGTATTCCCGAAAATACGCTTTCTCTGCAAGGAAACGTAAAGCTGTAAAAAAAGGAGTACGCCTCCAGCTAGCTCCCTCCGGATCGATCGGTGACTTCCTCCAGCTCACGTACGGCAGAGCTCGGGCTGGTCGGCACCGACGTCGCTGGCGCCGGGGACGGTTGGGCCACTGGCCGGTGGCGGGGACGAGCTCGCCACGGACCACCACACTCGGGGCGGATCCAAGGCGCGGGGGAGGAGGCGCTGACATCGGCGCGCTGCCACCGAACTCGGCCGTGGCGGAGACGAGCACGGACGGCTCCTCCGCCATGCTGCCCGACCAGCTAGGGAACGGCAGAGCGGCGGCCAGGGGAGGAAGCGGCTTGGGGAGGGCTCAGGCGGAAGGGGGAGCCGGGGGGGGCTGCTACCGTGAGCTCCCGAGCTTCACCGAGGGCGGCCGAGCATGAGCGTGCCGCGGCTCTCTCCCTCGACGGTTCGTAGTGGATGCAGAGGAGAGGGAGCTGGGGCAGCTAGAGAGGGGAAATGAGCTCGAGTGTTGCGCGCGAGAGGGGAGGATCGGGCTATCATATAGCCAGAGGGAGAGGAGGAGGATTTAATGGCACCGACGGCCACCGGTGCACCAACCTTGCTCCAAGGTTTAAATGGAGGGGATAGGGTCGATGTTGGTTCGAGCCAGAGGAGCAGGAGAGGTCTGGGTCGCGGCTGGTTGAGTTGGGACACGGGAACAGCAGGGAACCGGAGGTATAGGGGAACGCGCAGGACGCCGACATGCGCGCTTTGGCGTTCGGAGTGCGCCACGAGCGGCATCGACGCGTTCCCCGTCGACTCGTAGCACCAAAAAGAAAACGGTTCGGGTCACCCAGTGCCAAAATTGAAACCCTACCACTTTCTAGTTATAGGTTTTTGCTGGTTTGCAACTTGGTTTAAGCAAAATTTCAGAAAACCTAGAACTCACCAGGTGTTCGACAAAATGACCAAAGCTTTGCACATCTCGGAAAAATCCCCAAAATTCACAGTAGGCTAGGATAGGTATACAGGGTATGTTGGTGAAGTTTGAGCTCATTTGGGTACATGGAGGCTGGTCAAATAATTTGGTGTCCAAAAATGCCCTAATGGCATGGGTATGCCAAAAGCACTTCCTCAAATAATCTTGATCTGATATTGGGGAGGTGGGGTTGTGTAGGGGATCTTGTCAACTTGGCAAAGTGGCAATACCAAATGATTTTTGTAGCTAGGGGTTGCTTTGGAAATCACAATTTGGCATAAAAAGGGCATTACAAAGGAAGTACCTCAAATATTGCTCAAATGAGGTTGGGCCAATGGAGTGAAATGTTCAGGAGGTCAAATCATGCACCTCACCAAAATTGCAGAATTTTTGGATGAGTGGAAGGTGTCCAGATAATTTTTGGATTGGAAATGGCATAATAGGAAATATGAATAAACTTGGAATTATTGTATGGGACTATGAAATGTTTTTCCATGGGAGGGAGGTATATGTATGAGGGAACCATATGGTAGCTTGGTGGAATTTATTTCACGATACAAATGAGGTGGTGGCTTTTGGTGGGATAGTCGAGAGGGTTTTGGAAATCTTAAAATGGAATCACGGTTCGACCGACAAAACAATGGTATGAAGTTATGGTGGAGGCCGACAAAGATCGGGAATTGCTGGGAAATTTCCAAGAGGGCGAAACCAAAGTCAAGTCAAAGACCATCTGGTTTGAAGAAAACATTTAGAAAGTAGAAAAAGTTTTTCAGGCGTGAGAAAACATCGCTAAAATTTGGGACGAATTTTTGTGGTGTTACAATATGGCACTCAAAACATTCTGGGTTTACCGATGACTATACTCTGCAAATACCCGACAAACGCCCGATTAATAGCAAGCTGACGTTAGGATCAGCGTTGCCAAGTGTTTAAAAAGAACACCCGACAAACAAGTAAAATAAAAGCAAGTGTTTGGATTTTCAAGAGGAATCTTTTGAATTTTAACTAGTGCCAAAAGAGTTTTCTACTTTTGTCCATAAAAATTGTTTTTTAATTTTCTAATTTAAAAAAAATTGTGTTTTGAGAAGCAAATACAAAGAGTATGGTGCAAAATCCCCTATGCTATAAACGATTACTACAACAAACATTTCTTTCTGTACAGTGCACACAATTATCATAACCACAATTGTATGTGCTGTCACCCATATACACACCGTGTAGGAAAAGCAACCATATGCACCTCACGGATCAGATAAAGTGAATACAAAAATTACTCAGCCAAAGATAGAAGCACTAAGAGTATCTCCACTGGGAAAGCCCAATTTATGTCGAAGTTCTGTCCGCTTTGGGGTGTGTCGGACACTTGTTCAGCACATTTCTTACCGCCTCCCACACCAGCACCACCCAAACAAAAAAGAGAAAACTAAAAAGACCAAAACATCAAGAGGTTCAAATTTTCATTCAAATTTTGTTATATTTTATAATATTTGAATGAAATTTATCCTAAACCTAACCCTAACCCTAATCCTCGTCGTCCCAGTTGAAGCTGCCATCGCTTTCGTCGTCATCGACAATGAAAATGGTGGAGGAGGAGCCGACACGGGAGGGGGAGGCGCCGTCCCATGGCGCACAAGAGGTGGAGGCGTCGTCCCGACGCGTCGAGGATGCGCCGGTGGAGGTGGAGGCCGAGGCCATCTGTGCCGAGCGATAGACGGCCTCCATGAAGCTGGGGAGTCCTTCTCAATCTCGGTGTCCGACGCCACCAGAGCCCAACTCATGCCGGGGAAGTCACCGTTGTGTACCTCGCCCCGCAGCGGCGACGGCACGAGGTTGCCCGATAGAAGCACCAGCTTCACATCCTCTGGCTCCTCCTTCACCTCCCGTGTAGGCATGTCCTGGCGGCAGTGCAGGTGGAGATGCCCACGGCCTCGTCCTCTACTATCGCCGCTGATGCCGCAACCACACCAGGTGAAGCAGCCGCCGCGACGCTGACACTTCGGTGGCCGAGACTGCCCGATGGTAGGTGTCAGCCTGAACGGGGTCGCGCTCCCCGTGAAGGTGTGGTGGCGGGCAGCCTCGATGGCACAGGCCACCGCGTGGCTAGTGGTCTCTCACCAGTAGTGGTGGCCAGATGAGTTGTATCGTGCCAGCCGCCACGCGCCGTCGTAGGCGTCCACCATGATGTCGCGCTCCAGCCTGAACCGGTCGGTCTAGGCCCCCTAGTTGCCGACATCGTTCTCGGGCGGTTGCACTCCGCCTCCCTCATCTGTTCCTGTCGTGTGAGGATGGCGAGTTGAAACAACTCCTTCGATACGGGCGGTGGCGGCACGGTGAGACCGGACGAGTTGTATCGTGCCGGCTGCCACGCGCCGTTGTAGGCGTCTACCATGGCATCACGCTCCAGCCTGAACTGGTCGGTCTAGGCCCCCTAGTTGTCGGCGTCGTTCTCGGGGCGGTTGCGCTCCGCCTCCATCATGTGGTCCCGCCGTGGGAGGATGGCGAGTTGAAATGCCTCCTCCGATGCGGGCAGTGGCGGCATGGTGAGGACGCTCGCACTAATGACCCACCCCTTGGGCAGGCCACGGCCTCCCCAGTACGGTCCGCTCGAGCTGCCGCCGTCCTCGTAGTTGTGCATGGTGGCGAACGAAGAAGAGTGGAGGAGCAGGGAAGGCGAGCAGTGGCGAGCCACCTGAGGGGACAGCGAGTTGACCGATAGTTGATGCGGCGCTGCAGCATGGCCTGACACTTGCGCTGCTGGTGCGTTAATGCGCCACGTGGCCTGCCCGTCCCATCGCATCGTTACCGCTACCGCCTGCCTCGATGCTACACCACTTGCATGCGTTGCTTGGGGAAGTGACGTCATTTACGCGTGCGTACCGGCCTCCTGCATGACGTCATTAAGCCAGGGAAGGAACTGATGCTCGGTCTGTATGACAAGCGGGCCCGGCCTGTCGGAGGCGCTATGCGGACGTTGTCTACCACCGCCGAGCCGGCCCCCGAAGTTGGAGTGCCGCTCGACTGTGGCCGAGTTTCGTGTCCGGCACCTCAACTGGCCTTTGGGGGGTTCCTTTAGGGGCCCCGGGTAGATATGCTCTAAGCATCTAATCTCCTAGTATGCAGCCAGCCACCCTGGCGGAAGATAGCCCGAACATTCAGTCATTTCATCCTTTACATATATGTAAGATACACAAAACTTTAATAACTAAATCGACTAAACGTTCTCCTCGTGGAAGGACGAGTCATCGTTGGTCACGGATGGCTAGCCGGACCCCGAGGCCTCGGTGGCAGCGGTCTTATAACACTTCGGGGTTGGGGCACCGGTACCGTTGAGCTCCTGCTTGAGGCTCACACCTTCGATGATGGTCTTCACGTAGTGTTTTGAAGGATTCTCAACAACGCGATGTGTGTTTTACTCTTCTTGACACCACATCGCGATCGACTCCTGCACCAACTGGTGCTCCTCCAACTCCTTCCCACGATCGAGCTCCTCAAATTATTAAGATCGACCGATGATGACAACCCCAAATCAGTGTCGTCGACCGGCGTTTCGGTGCTAAGATGTACTCCACCGACCAGCCGAGGAGGCGGGGACGTTAGAGGAGGAGGCGCAATGAAGGGCATCACGCGGCCCTGTACTTGACCCGAGGGCGCATGACACCGTTGTGCGTAGTGCGCCTCCGCCGACTCCATCGGATATGGGATCAACTCGAACAACCAGCCAGGGGGAGGAGGGAACTTTAGACTTTGGATTTGTAGTGAGACATTGCTTTATTTAGTGAAGCATCCTGGCGTGATTTATTTAGTGATGCATCGTGTGCAAATGCTTCAAAAGTATGCACACGATTCTCCATTTTTCATCCTGTGCGATATATATGCCGCACACGTTTAAATAAAGTCAAACGTATGCGACTGTTTGGCCAGCGAACATGGGTTGAGCATGGGTTGAACGATTACACGTATGGGATAACACACGGAACGCTCCATTTACGTACGATTTGGTATTATATTGCCTGATCTATACTGGTGACACATAGAAAGGTACAAATATTAAAAAATACGCCTTTGTGAACGTACAAATGGTCAAAAATAGATTTTCTCGTGCTTATCACCGTTGCAGTCGACCTGGCGGAACACGACGACCTCAGGGCCCGGCGGCGCTAGCTGAACACTGAATGGGCAGCTCAGGTACATCTGCTTGCGCTTTCTACCAATGCCAAGGGTGAACTCCCCGGAGAGACGCAGCTCCACATTGAACACGCCCGTTGCGTTCTCCTTCTTGAACTCCTCGGCTGCCGCGTAGTCAAGTTTGTATGATGGGACGTCCCCACTTTTGTTGAAGGGGCGCTCCTCTGTCCTAAGACGCCGGTGCTTGTGCCCCTCCTCCACCATGGTGACGTTGAACAAACGCCGGTTGTAGAAGACGAAGCCGGCCACGAGGGGCTTGGTGTACTTGATGCTCAGCCCGTTGGGGTTGCGAACGTTGACGGCGACGGAGATGTTGTAGGCGAAGACGGTCTCGCCGGTCTGCTTCCTGGCGAAGGCGAATCTGTTGAGACGAGCGTCCTCGACATGGAACTTGACGTAGGGGGTGACGCCGAAGATTAGGACGGCGACGAGAATACCTGCGATGGTGGCGAGTGGAACGAGAATATAGGTCAAGAATAAGAGCGACCGACAAGTAGAGTGTCGAGCATCAGGGTTGCAGCAGCAACCTCTGCCCATCTTTGAAGAGGCACTGCCACACTCTCCCTACTTATCTTGGATGGTATGAACAAATGTCCCGGCTGTTATCGTTGTTAAATATGATAAGGGTTGATCGCGCTGTCTTAGCATTTCAGGGTCACACCATTAGAATGTGCTGTCTGTCGTGTGAGGTCTGCCCATGCTCTATGCTCTGTCCGGCCAATATAGCGCTCCATCTCCACATAATGACGAAGCTACTTGTCCTAGTCAACATGCATAATGATGAACAAGCTAAGCCATTGAGTTCTCTAATGATACAACCCAGTTCTCATTTAGGTAGATTGTAGATATCAGTATTAAAAATTTATTGGCACAAATATTTTCTAGTTCCATTTAGCTGTCACAAAACTGAATTCCTTGCTCCGGGCAGCACATATTTGGATCTCTCCATGGACACTACCAGACCTGTCATCAAAGACTTAATGCCCCTGATATATAGAGTAGAAATAAGTTTGCCAAGTACTATATAGCCCTTCTATCTTATGGTAAAAGACTCACGCACGGTTATAAATTCTCTAATTCCATTAAGCTCATTTTTTGTGCATCATGCAAATTTTTTTTTTTCAAACGAGGCAAATGCTTTGCCTTTTATATTGATATAGGAGAAGTAAACATGTTACGGCCTAGGCCAAAAGGAAAAAGAACACCTACAAACGACTTTAAGCGATAATCTCGGCCATATGCTTTGCCCCAGCGTAAACCCAAACCCAGCTTCTACTCTCGTCCTTGATTCTTTGGAAGAGTACTGATGGCATTGTGAACTTGTTGGTTTGCACTCCTTCCAAATTTCCCATGTGATGAGAGTGATAACCGACCTCAGACCCTTGGGGTGGGCGGTTGGGGGTCTTAGAGATGGCGTGCCAGTATTGGAGAACAGTTGGGCGACCCGTACCCAAGTCCTGCACCAAGGAAGGACAAGCCAGCCACGATGTCGCGGGCCCCTATAGGAAATATGCCCAAGAGGCAATCATAGAGATGATGATATTTCGATGTATCCATGATTGTAATAATGTGCCTTGAATAATGTCTTTGTAATGGTTGTCAAGTTGAGGACTTGTCTGTGAAACTCATTACTGGTATGGTTATTCTAAATATGTCTCTAGTCGGAGTTCATGTGAGGACACACTTGAATATTAGACTAGCACATGTATTAGTAGATGACTATGTTTCACAAGTCATAGACATGGAGATGTCAAACTAATAATGTGGACTTATGTTGTGAACATAGAGTTGGACTGACCCACCTTGAGACAATGAAGCAAATGTTCATAGCTCTCTCTACATGATGTGTTTGTTTTGTCCCTATACCTGAGATTGTCGTATGTACTTGAGATGTGAATTGACCTAATTTGGGGCTATCCAACGCTACACCGTGAAAGGGTATCCATAAAGGTAGCTTACGGGTTTCTCATGAAACATGCTGCAAGACATAGTCAATCAAGATGGGATTTGCCCCTCTCTACTTGAGAGAGATATTTCTCTGGGCCCCTCGAGTGATCGGATCCAAAAATGCATGGCCGTGCTACATAAGGTTAATGGTTAACCTAGTTTGGGATTCCGAATCACAGGATCGAGAAAGAGTGGTAAGCTAGGAGCTTGACCTAATATCGTGAGGCAAAGGGAATGGCATAAACATTATGATGGTTCGTTCGATACGATCTTTATGCGCGTTTGGGAGTTGGCACGTTTTGCTAGAAGCCGCTACCAACTATTGGACGAGTAAGTGTACTCGTGTCATGACTGAACGTGCGTGAACCTATAGGGTCACACACTTAAGGCAGTGGAGGCAGAGTTTGGATTGGATCCGAGTTGGGCTGGAATAGACTCCAGAATGGGCTTCGGTTGAGGCAGCCCAGTATGGGGAGGTCTATATTAGGAGAGGAGGCTGAACGTTTTAGGGTTGCCGATTTCTGCACCACAATCCACCCAGCCACCGTCTCCCCACGCCCCTGCTGCCTGCGCGGACCTAGCAGTCCGGCGAGCGGCGCCTCCACGCCGTACGTATGGATACCGATAGAGGTGCTACGCTTGGAGCACTTGGACGAACCGCCGAGAGAAGCTGTTCGTGGAGCGACTAGATCGGAGAGGATTGTACGTCTACCCTGCCCCAACTCGCTGCACCACCTTCGGCACGGCACAGGCGTCTAGTGGTAATCCCGTGATCTATAACTGCAGCAGTTCCTTGGCTGATGCGGTAGGAAATTTTTTGATTTTGTGCTAGCGTAGCCTACGCGTATCCCTTCAGTGGT